>JAJJWW010012045.1:0-26030 GCA_023531295.1 Papaver armeniacum | reverse complement strand
CTAGGGTTACTTGATAGGGGTGTTCATAGTTCTTGGTTAGCAGAAACCGAACCAAACCAAACCGATTAGGGGAAAACCAAACAGAACCATTAACTAATGGTTGGTTTTGGTTTAGAAAAAGATGAAACCGAGATTAATGGTTTAGCTTTGGTATGATAGAGAAACCAGAACCAATAACCATTGGTTAACCAAATATTGATAAAAAAAAATCATTGATTAAATTTTCATTAGAGATGTCACTGCCATTAGTTAAATCTTCTTTTGATCTCTAGATTTAGAGTAAGCTTTAACTACTCTTGATATTCTTTTAATTTATTTTTTGTTTGTAAATTTTTGTAAACCAATACTATTTTTTTTCAAATTAGTGTAATTTTTTTTTGTTTGACATAATTATTGGTTAACCAAAAACCACTTTGAAAAACCGAAACCGTGGGAACCATTTGGAAACCTAACCAATGGTTAATGGATTGGTTTGGTTTCAATTTTTAGAAACCGATAGTATTGGTTTCGGTTTGGTTTGGCTAGAAACCGAACCAAAACCGACCATGAACACCCCTAGTTACTGAGTCCATTTTCGTTTTGGTTGTCCTCATTAGGTTTCTGAGTCTTTGGGTATATAGATCCCCCCTATATAGCCTAGAGTTCTGGTTCGTATCTGGTACCTCTCTTGGTGGAGGTATCCTCTAACAAAAAATGGCTTGTAAAAACCAAGTAATGTATGCCCATTAACAAAACTTCCGTGCACTATAAATAACAGAGTATGGAAATTTAAGATAAGGGTTAAGAGGAAAAATGCCCCAATTTCGACCATCACCTTGTCAAAATGCCCCGAACGTTAAAAAAATAAGTCAAAATGCCCTAAAACCTTACTTTTGCCGTTAGAGAGATATATTTGGTCAAACCAGGGCATATTGACTAGTCAACACCAATGCTAAATTTCAATTTTACCCTTGCTAATAATTTATGGTGACACGTGTTTATATCCTAAAGAATCCAGATCACGAAGAAAATTAACGGACAAATGAGAAGATTGGACACGTGTGTATGACGAAATTACAAAGTTTACCCTTTGATGACTCATCTATTGGTGCCATGTGGTTTGATATAAAACAGACACGTGTCATTTTAGTACACGGTGTCATTTTGGTGCACGTGTGAACCCGTACGTGTGTTGCTAATTTCTTATCTTCTCTTCATCGAGTTTCATCCACAAAAACTCAAAACCTGAAAGAGAAAGTTATCCAGAGAGAGAGAGAAGGATTTCGAGAGGCAGGGAGAATACTGAACTAAACTTAGAAGATCGAGAGAGATAGGTCAAGAGGTTGATAGATTGAGAGAGATAGGTCGACAGAGAGACGGATCGAAATAGTTTGCTGATGTTTGATGGAGTAAAGAACTGAACTGTAAAATTTACTGAAAAAGGTAAGTAATCTAAATTATTAATGGTTTTTTGACTTATGTTGATCGTTATTTAGATAGTATTTAGTATTTCCAGTAATCGTTGCTTTGAATCTATGTTTACAAAAATTATGGTTTATAAAATTGGGAATTTCAATTTCTGAAATTAGGGTTTGTTTTTTTTTTCTTCGTCAAACGGGTTTATAACTGATTAGGGTTATATTGTTCTATGGTTATGAATCTATGTTTATAGAATTAGGGTTTATAAAATTGAGAATTTCATTTTCTGAGATTAGGGTTTGGATATACACTAGTAGAATAAGGGGTTATGGTCACGGTTGTCGTTGTCACGGTCTAATCTATAAACGTGACTAAATGTCCGTTGGACACGGTATTCTTAAATCCCGTGACCATTCACGATGTCTTTAGTCTCGGGATCTGTTTATCCGTGTCGCCAAGTTCGTCGATATTTTATAGTCTCGGAATATAGTATGACGCGTGTCTAAATTAATTAAGTTGTCGTTCAAAGACAGGTGTCTAAGGCGTAAGTTTTATATTGTTCAAATCGTGGTGAATCTGGTGGTTAATCTCAATCACCATATCCCCACTGAGAGTGTAAGTGTAGTATATTTATCCTGACCGAGACTTGTTGTCTGGTGGAAATAGGTAAGACCTATTTATACAAGTCGAGATTGAAACGTACCCTGCCTCATGAAGGAAGAGAGTAAAGGGTGAAATAATGGGAGGAGGTGGTAACCGCATGGTTTAATGGGCGAAAACGTTTTCACCATTATTTCCTCTTTATTTGACCGCTTTATTCCTTTTCACGCTTTCTTAATGTGAGCGTAGTGTACGCATGCATCTTTGTGACCGCCAAACCAAAACCCTAAAGAAGCATCCCCCAGTTGTGTCGATGTCTCGAGTGTTGGTTGCATCTTGAGTGCAAGTGGCGCTGCTAGTGGCGCGTGTGGCATGTGCCAATGGCATGTGCGGAATGCCTTGGGGGTAGGTTGCACGGTTTGTAAGTTAGGTTACCAGGCGTGTGTGCTTGGCATGTGCCAATGGCATGTGCGGAATGCCTTGGTGGTAGGTTGCACGGTTGCAAGTTAGGCTACCGGCGTGTGTGTTTGGCATGTGCGGAATGCCTTGGTGATAGGTTGCACGGTTTGCAAGTTAGGCTACCGAAAAGTGTGTGTTTGGCATGTGCGGAATGCCTTGGTGGTAGGTTGCACGGTTTGCAAGTTAGGCTACCAGCGTGTGTGTTTGGCATGTGCCAATGGCATGTGCGGAATGCCTTGGTGGTAGGTTGCACGGTTTGCAAGTTAGGCTACCAGCGTGTGTGTTTGGCATGTGCCAATGGCATGTGCGGAATGCCTTGTTGACCTGGTTGCAAGTCTTGCAAACCTAGGGCGCTATGTTTGGCGTGGGCCAAAGGCATAGCAGCTTAGAAATATGGCTTGCGGCACGTGTTGGCATGTGCCAATGGCACGTGTGGCCATGTTGACCTAGTTGCAAGTCTTGCAAACCTAGGGCGCTATGTTTGGCGTGGGCCAAAGGCATAGCGGCTTAGAAATATGGCTTGCGGCACGTGTTGGCATGTGCCAATGGCACGTGCGGCCATGTTGACCTAGTTGCAAGTCTTGCAAACCGAGGGCGCTATATTTGGCGTGGGCCCAAGGCATAGCGGCTTAGAAATATGGCTTGCGGCATGTGTTGGCATGTGCCAATGGCACGTGCGGCCATGTTGACCTAGTTGCAAGTCTTGCAAACCTAGGGCGCTATGTTTGGCGTGGGCCAAAGGCATAGCGACTGGAAATATGGGTTGCGGCACGTGTTGGCATGTGCCAATGGCACGTGCGGCCATGTTGACCTAGTTGCAAGTCTTGCAAACCTAGGGCGCTATGTTTGGCGTGGGCCCAAGGCATAGCGGCTTAGAAATATTGCTTGCGGCACGTGTTGGCATGTGCCAATGGCACGTGCGGCCATGTTGACCTAGTTGCAAGTCTTGCAAGCCTAGGGTGCTATGTTAGCGTGGGCCAAAGGCATAAGCGGCTTAGAAATATGGCTTGCGGCACGTGTTGGCATGTGCTAATGGCACGTGCGGCCATGTTGACCTAGTTGCAAGTCTTGCAAACCTAGGGCGCTATGTTTGGCGTGGGCCCAAGGCATAGCGGCTTAGAAATATGGCTTGCGGCACGTGTTGGCATGTGCCAATGGCACGTGCGGCCATGTTGACCTAGTTGCAAGTCTTGCAAGCCTAGGGGCGCTATGTTTGGCGTGGGCCAAAGGCATAGCGGCTTGGAAGTATGGCTTGCGGCACGTGTTGGCATGTGCCAATGGCACGTGCGGCCATGTTGACCTAGTTGCAAGTCTTGCAAACCTAGGGCGCTATGTTTGGCGTGGGCCAAAGGCATAGCGGCTTGGAAGTATGGCGTTGTTGCCATGGTGCGCAAGGTGCGGCTTGGTTTAGCATGGTTGCCATGGTGCGCAGAGTGTGGCTTGGTTTGGCATGGTTTCCACGGTGCGTAGTATGCGACTTGGTTTGGCATGGTTGCCATGGTGCGCAGAGTGCGGCTTGGTTTGGCATGGTTGCCATGGTGCGCGATATATGCGGCTTGGTTTGGCATGGTTTCCATGGTGCGCAGAGTGCGGCTTGGTTTGGCATGGTTGCCATGGTGCGCAGTATGCGGCTTGGTTTGGCATGGTTGCCATGGTGCGCATTATGCGGCTTGGTTTGGCATGGTTGCAATGGTGCGCGATATGCGGCTTGGTTTGGCATGGTTGCCATGGTGCGCGCAGATATGCGGCTTGGTTTTGGAATTAGGGTTACGTGTTGAAAACCTAATCTGGTATTTTGAAAAAATACCCTATTAATTATTTACACACGGTTAAATGCTCTTAGTTAATGTGTTGCGGGTAACACTAGGTCATGGGGTTTTACGATTTTACCCCTTGTCTAAAATCCACCATCAACATTAAGTCTCTGCTAGCTCGGAACAGGGGCTTTGTTGCGAGGTAAGCATAAGATGGTGACAAACTATTAACAACAAACCGTAAAGAAAATTGAAGGAGGCTTGTCGACCTTTTATAAATAGGATTTCGAATCTTTGCCTCACGTAGTTTTGCACAAATCGGGAGGTCAAGCACAATTGGTGGGCCGGTGCAGCTTAGGCGTCGTTGGGAAGTTGGCGCAATTGGTGGGGCCGGTCTAATCTTGGAAACCATGCTTGCAGGCGTGTCTTAGGCGACCATTGGGAGGTAGGTCTAATCTTGGAAACCATGCTTGCAGGCGTGACTTGGGCGACCATTGGGCGGTCGGTCTAATCTTGGAAACCATGCTTGCGGCGTGACTTGGGCGGCATTGGGAAGTCGGTCTAATCTTGGAAACCATGCTTACAGGCGTGACTTGGGCGGCATTGGGAAGTCGGTCTAATCTTGGAAACCATGCTTGCAGGCGTGACTTGGGCGATGGCGTGTGCTGGCTAACTGAGTGTGCTAGCTGGTGAGACCGATGTAAACAAGGAGGGAGTTTCTTCCGATAGCAAAGTTTCCTTATCTTGCTTTCCTTCACGTGCGGCTTCAATTAGGGCATTATTCATGCTAAAATGCTGAAGCGTTATGTCTCTCATTGCTTCCTTTCCCTTTTTAAGGTTCCGTATTCATATCCAAAAAATAATAGCATCGTCTCCTCGTTTGAGAAAAGGGTTCTTCTTGTTGATTCCCCTTTTCCTTTGCTTTGCCGGTGCGTTTTCTTCTTCTTCCCCCTTTTTTTTTTTTTTTTTGTTCTCGCCATCCTCTTTTTTATATGCGTGTAGACAGGATGGAACTTAATCATCTTTCCATTTCTTGCAGTGTATGATGGGATCTTCCAGAGACGGCCGTGCCTTTAACCTTTTGGAAAAGGACTTCAGAATCGGTGGAAATCGATCTTCTTCTCTTGAGGAGGTATCGGTCGGGGTTGAATCTTTGTTCCATGAAGCTAATGAAATTATTAAGGACCTCCCTCCCACCTATCCCCACGAAGAACAGGTGCATGTTCGGACTCCCTTGGGTTCAGTGGACGCGGAAGAGAACGCCATGATTCTCGATTTTGATGTGGATGAATCAACAAACGGAGGCGTCATGGTGGCGTATGCTGGAATAGTTGTCGGGAGGACACCGCTGCTTCTTTGTGGCTTTTGCTTCGGGATGGGATGTTGAGGTCGCCGCTTGCTAAAACCGCTGAGTGGAACCTTTGTTGCCCGAAGGATTGCTGGGGTAAATGCTTGAAGATAGCTTTGCCCGAAGGGACTTGCGCTCCATCCTTCGAGGGCTAGTTCCTCCTTTTGTTTTTCCGTTAGCTGCTTAGTTCCCTGATGTTTTTCCCTTCTTTTTTTTTTTGTAAACACATCTTTCCCTTCTTCTTCATCAGTAAACCTTTTGCTTCATATATATATATATTTTTGAAAGGGGTTGTGGTATGATGGCTCTGCAATGGTTTTCTGGGTTCTTCTGATGTATTTCTCTGATATCTGAAGGATTCGCTCGGGAAGAGATATATTTATTTTATTTTTAGTTTGTTTTTTTCTTTTTTTTTTGATAAAAGGGTAGGTCTCCAGGGAAAAAAAAAATACAAACGGTGTATTCATCCTGGGAAGTACGGTTATTAAGAGGAATGATTCAAATGAAGTGCTTGAAAGGGAGTGATTGGGAAATACTGACATTTTAGGGATTGGATTCCTTGAGCCATCGCGAGTGAACTATCACGCCTTCGGGTGTGTCGGTATTGATGAGCTTGCAATATCCTCCCAAAAGGGTATCCCATGACCAGTGCATGCTCGCCTTCACCTTCCTCGGGCAAATCCATCTTTACTTTGTCATCCTCCCAACTTGAAACGAGCTTTCCTTAACCACTACATCTCCGATTGAAAACGGGTTCGTACGTCGTGTAACCATTTGAGCCTTGGCTTCGTTGGTTTCGCGGAAGCTTCCAAGATTCTTGCAAAGTTTTCGAATGGTCCAGCTCTCTCCATTCACATTTTTTGACGAGCGTTCGTGCCGGTCGTTGCGCCGAGTCCCCATGACGAGAATGGGGAAGAAAAGGTCGGTTGCGAGAAAAGGTTGCTCGGTGGACTTACTTGCATTTGAAAATCATGGGCTAGCGCCAATGGGTCCTCTTCGGACGCTTGGGTTCCTTTAATAGCTCGTTGATGTGATAACCCGTGGGACGATTTGTTGGGAATCCTTCGGGCAAGGATGTCGGCGAGAGGGTGTACGCCTTGATTTTGCTTTGTTGTCGAGCGCCCATAAGCGTCCCAAAATCATGTCATGATCTAGTTCTTTGACAATGTGGAACTTGTTGTGCATTATAGCGTCTCCCATCTCGATCTCTAGGTTGATATAGCCATGTGCGTTCAAAGCCTCTCCTCTCAAGCTCTTAATCACATACGGGAAATAGGTAGCGTCTTGCTTTGTATATCCAGCTGCCTTTAGTGTCTTGAAAGTGATGATGTTGTGGTCAGAGGTCGTGTCGATGAGCGTGTTTTCAAGTTCAGTACCTCTTAGACGGGACGTGGTCGGCGGTCCCAGTTCTCCGCTTAAGCTTGTTTGGGAAGCTTGAGCCCTTGGCGTGGATTCCGAGGGGAGAAAAAGCCGTTTTCGGATACAACACGATTGAGAGCTGCGAAAATATCTTGGCGCCGAACCTTGGAGAGATAGAGAATTTCGCATATATGTCGCATCATGGATTGCACGGTCTCGTGCACGGAGTCCCCGGAGGAACCGCAGTTTCTTATTGGGAGTGGGTCTCGATGCACTCTTTCGTCTCCTAGTTGGAGTTCTCCTGCTTCTATCCTTTCCTTGAAAATATGCTTTAATCTGTTGCAATCGCTAGTCGGGTGGTGAATGAACCAGTGGTAATGGCGGTATTTGGGGTTTGCCATTTTCGGCCTCGGTTGGTGGACGTCTAGGCGGTGGCGTGACGATGACATCATCTTGAACCCGAGCTTCTAGGAGGTCAATCACCTCCTCGATGGGGAATGGGAAATCAAGGATATTTCCTTCGGCCTCACGATGCTGCACAAGAGTTTTAGTGGCGATCTTCCATTGCGAGGGCTCCGTCTGCGCCGGCCGCGTTTCGTGGTGGCTCGTAGTTGCGGCTTTCCTTTTTCCTCTTTCGTTCACTATGTTCACGGAGGATGAGCCGGCATTAAATTGTTTGCCCGATGAGGCGCCTACTCCCAGCGAGTTTCACGTGCGTCTTGATTCGAGTTGGTCTAGTCCTTTCCGGTAATGCTGGTCTTTGTTGTTGCGGATCGTCGGCGGCCTCATGGAGTTCGGAGAATGTTTGGAAACGCAAGTTTTCTAGCGGTCTGCGGTAGATCGGGACCATACCATTGATGCATGCGTTTACCAATTGTTGCTCGGTCACGTTTGGGTCGTGACGATTACTCGAGTGCTTGAACCACTGAACCTTTTGACCGAAATCATTCGGATGTTCGTTATCCCAGGTACATTCTCCCGACGTCTAAAAGGTAACTTGTTCGGACATGAAGAAATACTTCTGTAAAACGCGGTGACCATGCTACTCCCGAGTTAGGAATGCTGTTTCGGTGGGATGTTTGTTGTACCATGTATACGCCCTTCCTAAGTGATTTTGAAAATTCCCTTAAACGAAGAACGTGATTATATTCATGTTCACCCAAGGATTCCGGAAATGAGAAACATGTTCGCGTGCATTCCCGGTACCATCATACAGGGTAAATTGAGGGGAAGAGTACCCCCTTGGGAGAGGGATTCTCTGTATTTCGGACGGGTAAGGGGGTTGGTGATGATGTACATCGAACTCATCATGCTTGATTCGATCACGTAGGAGTTGTTCCAAATCTTCTCTCGTGTGAAATTTGGTGGTTGATTTCTCTCCAACGGGACTCTAGTGCGAGTTTCTTCATCCGTGGAGCGTGCCTGCTGCCGAGGTGCCAGCGTCGGGGTTGTTGGAGATGCTTCTAGGCGTCTCACGGAGGATGCGAATCACGGGGTAGTCGCTCTGTCGGGGTTTTGAGAAAGGTGAGCACCTCATTTTGTGTTGAAACCATGTCCATGCGGGGCTCGCGGCGTCTCTGTCGTTCCATCAAATCGGCGATGGTGACATAAGGCGACTTCCTCTGGTCCCTCCGGTCTCTCGTCCCGTCGGGCGGGGTAATTGGAGCCTTAGTTGTCGGAGGCGCCATCTTTGGAAGAAGCATTCGGGGTCGCGGTGGCGGCCTAGCCTCAGTGACCGGGGGCGTGACACACCCGAAGAGATATTCTCGTTGCCGTGATTAGAGGCTTGTGGAGAGACGCTAGAGGAGGCGGCGGCTCAGCCCTGGTGATAAGGCGGTGTTACACTTAAGGGAGTGCATTCGATGTTGCTGTTGTCAGCTGGTGAAGTAACAATGTTATGGGGGGAGACGCCAACATCAGGGATGCGTTCTGCGTTGATGTTCTCGGCAGCCGCTCCAGATCTGAGTTCCACCATGTTGGGACTTGACGTTCGGAAAACGAAATGAGGAGTTGGAGTTGATATTGTAGCCGATAGATCAATCCTCCCGCTGTGGTCGCCAATTGTTTATGGGTGAAAATTGTTTCTGCTGATTTCGGTAATTTCGGTGGGTGAGTGAGAAATTGATTCAAACCCTAAACAAATGTGCTGCACGTGAGCACTTTGTAGATTCGAGAGATCGATCTATACAAGTCCGGCCTAAACCAAGAAATGGCCGTTCCAGACTTGCTTCGGTCACAAAGTGGAGGAGAAGGGTTGATTTGGGGAGGGAAGCAAAGAAAGGTGTTGAGGAGAGTAGTATCTCGACTTGTATCGAGAAAGTGAAAGCTTAGGAAGCTTGCAAGAGATAGAAGCTTTTGGGAGAGCTTGCAAAGTTGCCTTTACGAGAGTGTAAGTGTAGTATATTTAGCTTTGACAAGAGACTTGTTGTCTGGTGGAAATAGGTAAGACCTATTTATACAAGTCGAGATTGAAACGTACCACTGGCCTCATGAAGGAAGAGAGTAAAGGGTGAAATAATGGGAGGAGGTGGTAACCGCATGGTTTAATGGGCGAAAACGTTTTCACCATTATTTCCTCTTTTATTTGACCGCTTTATTCCTTTTCACGCTTTCTTAATGTGAGCGTAGTGTACGCGCATCTTTGTGACCAAACCAAAACCTAAAGCATCCCCAGTTTGTTTCGATGTCTCAGTGTTGGTTGCATCTTGAGTGCAAGTGGAGCTGCTAGTGGCGCGTGTGGCATGTGCCAATGGCATGTGCGGAATGCCTTGGTGGTAGGTTGCACGGTTTGCAAGTTAGGTTACCAGCGTGTGTGCTTGGCATGTGCCAATGGCATGTGCGGAATGCCTTGGTGGTAGGTTGCACGGTTTGCAAGTTAGGCTACCCGGCGTGTGTGTTTGGCATGTGCGGAATGCCTTGGTGGTAGGTTGCACGGTTTGCAAGTTAGGCTACCGAGCGTGTGTGTTTGGCATGTGCGGAATGCCTTGGTGGTAGGTTGCATGGTTTGCAAGTTAGGCTACCAGCGTGTGTGTTTGGCATGTGCCAATGGCATGTGCGGAATGCCTTGTTGACCTAGTTGTAAGTCTTGCAAACCTAGGGCGCTATGTTTGGCGTGGGCCAAAGGCATAGCGGCTTAGAAATATGGCTTGCGGCACGTGTTGGCATGTGCCAATGGCACGTGTGGCCAGGTTGACCTAGTTGCAAGTCTTGCAAACCTAGGGCGCTATGTTTGGCGTGGGCCAAAGGCATAGTGGCTTAGAAATATGGCTTGCGGCACGTGTTGGCATGTGCCAATGGCACGTGCGGCCATGTTGACCTAGTTGCAAGTCTTGCAAACCTAGGGCGCTATGTTTGGCGCGGGCCCAAGGCATAGCGGCTTAGAAATATGGCTTGCGGCACGTGTTGGCATGTGCCAATGGCACGTGCGGCCATGTTGACCTAATTGCAAGTCTTGCAAACCTAGGGCGCTATGTTTGGCGTGGGCCAAAGGCATAACGACTCGGAAATATGGCTTGCGGCACGTGTTGGCATGTGCCAATGGCACGTGCGGCCATGTTGACCTAGTTAAGTCTTGCAAACCCGGGCGCTATGTTTGGCGTGGGCCCAGGCATGTTTAGCGGAGCAGGAAATGCGGCTTAGAAATATGGCTTGCGGAACGTGTTGGCATGTGCCAATGGCACGTGCGGCCATGTTGACCTAGTTGCAAGTCTTGCAAACCTAGGGGCGCTATGTTTGGCGTGGGCCAAAGGCATAGCGGCTTAGAAATATGGCT
Source organism: Papaver armeniacum (assembly GCA_023531295.1). Taxonomy (NCBI): domain Eukaryota; kingdom Viridiplantae; phylum Streptophyta; class Magnoliopsida; order Ranunculales; family Papaveraceae; genus Papaver; species Papaver armeniacum. The sequence continues at coordinate 15,340 of JAJJWW010012045.1, read as the reverse complement.
TGCGGCACGTGTTGGCATGTGCCAATGGGACGTGTGGGCCATGTTGACCTGAGTTGCAGGTCTTGCAAACCTAGGGCGCTATGTTTGGCGTGGGCCAAAGGCATAGCGGCTTAGAAACATGGCTTGCGGCACGTGTTGGCATGTGCCAATGGCACGTGGTGCCATGTTGACCTAGTTGCAAGTCTTGCAAACCTAGGGCGCTATGTTTGGCGTGGGCCAAAGGCATAGCGGCTTAGAAATATGGCTTGCGGCACGTGTTGGCATGTGCCAATGGCACGTGCGGCCATGTTGACCTAGTTGCAAGTCTTGCAAACCTAGGGCGCTATGTTTGGCGTGGGCCAAAGGCATAGCGGCTTAGAAATATGGCTTGCGGCACGTGTTGGCATGTGCCAATGGCACGTGCGGCCATGTTGACCTAGTTGCAAGTCTTGCAAACCTAGGGCGCTATGTTTGGCGCGGGCCCAAGGCATAGCGGCTTAGAAATATGGCTTGCGGCACGTGTTGGCATGTGCCAATGGCACGTGCGTCCATGTTGACCTAGTTGCAAGTCTTGCAAACCTAGAGGGCGCTATGTTTGGCGTGGGCCAAAGGCATAGCGACTTCGGAAATATGGCTTGCGGCACGTGTTGGCATGTGCCAATGGCACGTGCGGCCATGTTGACCTGGTTGCAAGTCTTGCAAACCTAGGCGCTATGTTTGGCGTGGGCCCAAGGCATAGCGGCTTAGAAATATGGCTTGCGACGTGTTGGCATGTGCCAATGGCACGATGCGGCCATGTTGACCTAGTTGCAAGTCTTGCAAACCTAGGGCGCTATGTTTGGCGTGGGCCAAAGGCATAGCGACTTCGGAAATATGGCTTGCGGCACGTGTTGGCATGTGCCAATGGCACGTGCAGCCATGTTGACCTGGTTGCAAGTCTTGCAAACCTAGGTGCTATGTTTAGCGTGGGCCCAAGGCATAGCGGCTTAGAAATATGGCTTGCGGCACGTGTTGGCATGTGCCAATGGCACGTGCGGCCATGTTGACCTAGTTGCAAGTCTTGCAAACCTAGGGCGCTATGTTTGGCGTGGGCCAAAGGCATAGCGGCTTAGAAATATGGCTTGCGGCACGTGTTGGCATGTGCCAATGGGACGTGTGGCCAGGTTGACCTAGTTGCAAGTCTTGCAAACCTAGGGCGCTATGTTTGGCGTGGGCCAAAGGCATAGCGGCTTAGAAATATGGCTTGCGGCACGTGTTGGCATGTGCCAATGGCACGTGCGGCCATGTTGACCTAGTTGCAAGTCTTGCAAACCTAGGGCGCTATGTTTGGCGCGGGCCCAAGGCATAGCGGCTTAGAAATATGGCTTGCGGCACGTGTTGGCATGTGCCAATGGCACGTGCGTCCATGTTGACCTAGTTGCAAGTCTTGCAAACCTAGGGCGCTATGTTTGGCGTGGGCCAAAGGCATAGCGACTTCGGAAATATGGCTTGCGGCACGTGTTGGCATGTGCCAATGGCACGTGCAGCCATGTTGACCTAGTTGCAAGTCTTGCAAACCTAGGGCGCTATGTTTGGCGTGGGCCCAAGGCATAGCGGCTTAGAAATATGGCTTGCGGCACGTGTTGGCATGTGCCAATGGCACGTGCGGCCATGTTGACCTAGTTGCAAGTCTTGCAAACCTAGGGCGCTATGTTTGGCGTGGGCCAAAGGCATAGCGACTCGGAAATATGGCTTGCGGCACGTGTTGGCATGTGCCAATGGGACGTGTGGCCATGTTGACCTAGTTGCAAGTCTTGCAAACCCGGGCGCTATGTTTGGCGTGGGCCCAAGGCATAGCGGCTTAGAAATATGGCTTGCGGCACGTGTTGGCATGTGCCAATGGCACGTGCGGCCATGTTGACCCTGGTTGCAAGTCTTGCAAACCTAGGGCGCTATGTTTAGCGTGGGCCAAAGGCATAGCGGCTTAGAAATATGGCTTGCGGCACGTGTTGGCATGTGCCAATGGCACGTGCGTCCATGTTGACCTAGTTGCAAGTCTTGCAAACCTAGGGCGCTATGTTTGGCGTGGGCCAAAGGCATAGCGACTTCGGAAATATGGCTTGCGGCACGTGTTGGCATGTGCCAATGGCACGTCCGGCCATGTTGACCTAGTTGCAAGTCTTGCAAACCTAGGGCGCTATGTTTGGCGGGCCCAAGGCATAGCGGCTAAGAAATATGGCTTGCGGCACGTGTTGGCATGTGCCAATGGCACGTGCGGCCATGTTGACCTAGTTGCAAGTCTTGCAAACCTAGGGCGCTATGTTTGGCGTGGGCCAAAGGCATAGCGACTCGGAAATATGGCTTGCGGCACGTGTTGGCATGTGCCAATGGCACGTGCAGCCATGTTGACCTAGTTGCAAGTCTTACAAACCCGGTATTATGTTTGGCGTGGGCCCAAGGCATAGCGGCTTAGAAATATGGCTTGCGGCACGTGTTGGCATGTGCCAATGGCACGTGCGGCCATGTTGACCTAGTTGCAAGTCTTGCAAACCTAGGGTGCTATGTTTAGCGTGGGCCAAAGGCATAGCGGCTTAGAAATATGGCTTGCGGCACGTGTTGGCATGTGCCAATGGCACGTGCGGCCATGTTGACCTAGTTGCAAGTCTTGCAAACCTAGGGCGCTATGTTTGGCGTGGGCCAAAGGCATAGCGGCTTAGAAATATGGCTTGCGGCACGTGTTGGCATGTGCCAATGGCACGTGCGGCCATGTTGACCTAGTTGCAAGTCTTGCAAGCCTAGGGCGCTATGTTTGGCGTGGGCCAAAGGCATAGCGGCTTGGAAGTATGGCTTGCGGCACGTGTTGGCATGTGCCAATGGCACGTGCCAATGGCACGTGGGGCCATGTTGACCTAGTTGCAAGTCTTGCAAACCTAGGGCGCTATGTTTGGCGTGGGCCAAAGGCATAGCGGCTTAGAAGTATGGCGTTGTTGCCATGGTGCGCGGGGTGCGGCTTGGTTTGGCATGGTTGCCATGGTGCGCAGAGTGCGGCTTGGTTTGGCATGGTTTCCACGGTGCGCGATTTAGCATATGCGGCGGCTTGGTTTGGCATGGTTGCCATGGTGCGCAGAGTGCGGCTTGGTTTGGCATGGTTGTCATGGTGCGCGAGTGCGGCTTGGTTTAGCATGGTTGCCATGGTGCGCAGAGTATGCGGCTTGGTTTGGCATGGTTTCCATGGTGCGCGAGATGCGGCTTGGTTTGGCATGGTTTCCATGGTGCGCAGAGTGCGGCTTGGTTTGGCATGGTTGCCATGGTGCGCAGTATGCGGCTTGGTTTGGCATGGTTGCCATGGTGCGCAGTATGCGGCTTGGTTTGGCATGGTTGCCATGGTGCGCAGTATGCGGCTTGGTTTTGGAATTAGGGTTCTGTGTTGAAAACCCTAATCTGATATTTTGAAAAAATACCCCTATTAATTATTTACACCTGAGTTAAATGCTCTTAGTTAATGTGTTGCGGGTAACACTAGGTCATGGGGTTTTACGATTTTACCCCTTGTCTAAAATCCACCATCAACAGCAGGCAACCAAGAATAGGGGTATGAAGATGACCAGGTGAATTTTCCTAATGTACATACAAATGAGTGTCATCCTGATGATATGCCTGAGTTTCTGTTTAAGGAACATGTAGATGAAGATGCAGAGGAGGGTGAAGATGAAAGTGAATCTGAAAGTGAAGATGAAAGTAAAGATGAAGAAACACAAGAAAAGTTCATTTATGAAGATTGGGTTTCTATGTGTGCTAGAGGTATAAATGTTGGTAATGATCCTGATGATTGTAATGAAGATTTCAATCAAGGTGGTTATTCTGAAGAGCAGAATGCACTAGTGAATGAAACTTCACATGATTTGGTTCCCATATATGATGTCACCCAAGAGGATGAAACTAAGTGGCAACAAGACTTTGGACAGCATTTAAAGGAACAAGAAAGACTAGAAATGATAAATGAAAACATTCCTGAAATTGAACCTGGGGTAATAAGTTCTGGTATGGCTTTTGGATCCATTGAAGCTTATAGAGATCATTTAAGGGAATATTCAGTTTTGAAACATATGGATTTTAAAGTGAAGAAGGGAGATAGGACTAGACATTATGCATATTATGTGAACAAGGTTTCCCAAGGATGTGAATGGAAAGTGAATGCAAGACTGTGTCCAAAGGAAGGCACAATCACAGTAAGAGAGTGTAACATGAAACATACCTGTAAAAATCTGAATGCAAACCACAACAGAAAATGCAATGCCAAATTTTAGCTAAGTATTTGTTGAAGACTATGGATGTGGGTTCACCAGTGGACAAGGCAGAGCATATAGCCAAGAAGATCATTAGTCCCAAGTTGCAAACTGACATACCATATTGGGTTGCCAATGATGCAAGAGTATGTTTCTAATGCATGTCTAAGTTTTTTTTTGTTAGTTTAACTTGTTGTATGTGTGAAATGTTAATATTAATTTGTTAATGTACACAGAAATTGGTTTTAGCAGAGTTGAAGGGAACTTTTGAGAGTTCTTACACAAAAGCACCACAACTGGTAACAGCTGCTACTTCTTTGAACCCAAACAACATATGACATTTCAGTTGGACCAAAGAGGGTGAAGATAACAGATTTGAGTTTGTCATTTAAGCCTATGATGCACAGATGAAGAGTTTTTTGAATAGTTGTAGAAAGGTAATTGTCTTAGATGGAGCTCACCTAAATGATAAGCTAGGTGGTGCAATGCTTGCAGCCACTGGTATAGATGGTCAGAATGGGGTATATACAATTTGTGTGACTTTTACTACAAGTGAAACTGAAGAAAACTGGTTCCTGATGTTGAAAGAATTGAGGAAAAGGATTCCAGATATGGATGGACTTACCTTTATTTCTGACAGAATGAAGGGCATACTTGAATCAGTTAAAAGGTTGTTTCCTTTGGCCAATCATAGATATTGCCTAAGGTAAATTCATTTTGTATTTTTATTTCCTTATTCACACATTTGTAATTGTATCTCTGTTAATGTTTGGCTTGTTGTTTTTTTTCAGGCATCTTTACTTGAATTTCATGACCAAGGGATTCAAGAATCCAAAACTAACATACCTTCTTTGGCAGGTTGCCAAGGCATACAAGTTTAAACACTGGGAGGTAATGTATGAATGATGTTTCAATAGTAATGAATGAATTGTCATGTTTTTAGTTAAATGATTTAACTTAGATACTCTACATATTTTCTAGGAGGCCATGCAAGAAATGGCAGGGATAGATCCCAAAGCATACCAGTTTTATTGAAACATCATTCAGACAACACCTATGTCTGGTCCCCCAAAATCTCGACTCTCCATTCTCTTACCTGTCCAACTCCTTTTATACACCACATCCTTCTAAAATATCGAGTAAATCCATATTCTCTTCGACCAAAAGTCTCGGTCTTTCCTTCTTTTCTGTTCTTTCTTTTCTATGCAGTTTCAAAGTTACCCTGTTAATACAAACTCTTCTAAAGATAGTGTAATATCCCATATGGAGTATATTCTTCTCAAACCTCACGCAACTTCCAAGTATAGCAGGAATCCGAGAATAAATCCACCTCCCTGTTTTATCGAGATAATGAGGAAATCTTCTTCTTCTTTTTCGAAGCAAACCTTACTACCTACCCTGTTTAGACAAAACAGAGCCTAACCAATCCAACTTCGTGTCAATCTCCGATAAAAACTCGACCAAATCCAATACAACAAAGTTCGATGTTTCTGAAATTTCAAATGAACTTTTTCCCGCCAAAATTTAGGGAAGGTGATGGAGTGCCCCTATCCAATTCCGAGGTGCAAATAGCAGGTGAGTGGTCCTTAACAATTGGGGTGTCCCTTATCCAAGATGTGGGTTCCTTTAGCAGTTGTCCTCCGGGTACATGTAGTAATTTTCTCCCGCGAGCCCAAATACCACTTTCCGAGCCAATTTCTCCGCAAAAGTGTATTTCTCCAAAAACACCTACAAGGACATAAAAAGCCATAATAAATACAAAATAAAGCACTAACAATATATATATATATATATATATATATAATTGAGATCATATTAGACACACAAATGTGTCCATCAACTGCATCTATCCAATCTGGGCAAAAAGCGGACTAAAAGTTGTGGAGATTCCGGATTTGCTGGTTCACTTTACAGTTGTATCTAAGACACATTAGAACCTATTAGCTAGGACTTGTGGACTTGGATATTTTTTTTAAAGTTAAGTGCTAACTGATGAATTGAGTTATGAATTGTACAATGAATACTGATTTTTTCATGAATGGTCATTTGGATTTATGGATGCAGGTTTCATTTCATTATAATTTAAATAAATGGTCATTTGAATGAATGTAAATGTGTTGCACTAGAAGCTTAATGTGAATGTGAAATACTTTCGGCAATTCTGTTTCAGCTATAAAATTTTTTTCGAAAAAGTTTTATGCACACTACTTCTGATAAGAGTTGTGTTCCATGTTTCAACTACAAAAATTAGGTGTTGTCCAAGATAGTTCTACAACTCTAACAAGTGTAGTGCAAATCTTATTTATAATACTAATAAGAGTTTTACACATTTCTACGATACACATCCTAGGTTGTCCAAGATAGTTCCGTAATTTTAACAAGTGTTGTGTTACATATTTGTACGATACGCATCCTTTGTTGTCCAAGATAGTCCTACAATTTTAACAAGTCTTGTGTTACATATTTGTACGATACACATCCTTTGTTGTCCAAGAAAGTCATACAACTTCAACAAGAGTTGTGTTAGGCTTTCAAAGTAATTTGGAAAGATATTCACAACTTTGGCAAAATATGTCGAACCATGAATCACATCACCCTTTACAACTCTTAGTCAAGTATTGTAGAAAAACTTGGACTTTCTTCAATACCCCACCTACACAATGCATAAAATAGCGTTGTCGTAGGGGTACTACAACGCTAATACAGTGTCGTCAATGACAATTTTTCCGGTAGTGAACATTACGCGAAGTAGTGAGAAGATTGTTAATTCTCTGCAGCTCAACCTTCAAATTCTCGTTTTCCTTGTGAAGATGAGAGTTTAACTCCTCATTATTTGCAGATTCAGTAGCTAAGCAGTCTGACAAAGAGTATGATGTTTCTACCTTTTCACTTAAAATCTCATTTTCAATCATATAACAGTTAATTTGGGATGAGAGGTTTGAATGTGCGACTCGAAAGTCATCAGCTAATTCCTTGGCTTCGAGAAAATCCATGTAATATTTTGAAGAGCGGGCTTGACGAAAAATAAAATAAGAAGGATAGTAAAGATAAAGTTAAGGCAAAACCGGAAGAATAGAAAAAACAAGACTTACTGCGAAGCTCATTGGCCTTTTGTTTCTGCTTAGCTGAATATTCTTTCTCCTCGGTGAGACCCTTTTGAAGTTCACGAATGCGAATACTTGCTTTCCCCAACTGTTCGCGAGATACCCTTGTCTCTACGAGTTGAGCCATGTCACGATTAAACTCCTGCGAAATAAAGCGAGTCTAGGCGAACAATAAAGCGAGAGTTTACAATACTTACCAGGCCCATTATAACAGCATGTTGTTGAAGAGAGAGATTCAACGAAGCATTCATTATGAAAGATTGATCCACAGCTAAGAAGGTGTCGGAGCTAAAGGAAACCAAAGATTCAGCGGCAGGGGATCTGAGAGCAGCGTCTTTCCGAGTTAAAGTAAAAATGTCCCTTAGAAAATCCATATCAGGAACGTAAGCCGGATCTTCAACTTCGTAGACCATCTTCTTCTTTTCCTTGTTCTCGGCATCTGACTTTTAGACGGCTTATCTGGAGAATCTTCCACATTAATTGTGGGAATCGGGATGCAAGATCTCGTACCCACTGGTGCTTGAATGGGAACAGCTTTATGAGGGACCTTGGTAGATTGTTCTTTGGGAAGAGGAGCAGACTGACTTGGGGGCACCTTTGAACCTGGAATTCGGGTTAAGGCACCTAAATCCAAAGTCCTGCGCTGGCGTTTTGGGGGTCCTTGGTAATAGAAGAATTAGGAGAAACATCCTGAAAAACGCGAAGTTAAGATGACGAAGCAAATAAAACACGAAGTACAAAAAAAAATGTATAGAAAGGTACCTTGGAAACAGAAGAAGAAACTTCGTGATGATCACGATTTCTTAGATTCCTTGAGGACCCTACAACTGCTCGGGGATCCATAGGCTCGTCTTCCTGCGAAATATGCCATTAGAAGCCGGGAAAGAAATACAAGAGGCGAAGAGAAAAGTTAAAATACCTTTTCAGAGATAGGAGATTCAACAGTAGATTTCTTCTTGCGGTCTTTCAACAAACCAGGAGGAGGGAATAAATACTGCAGAAAAAATAACAAAGTCAAGAACACTATATATAGGAAAAATGAATAGGTTAAAGGGTGACGAAGTATACCCCATCAGGCATCTCTGACCAACGAAGCCTCCCGGGTTCATAAGTCGCGAGATGAAGATGCTCAGGAAGAGGACCAGTACGAGCTACTCCATTCTTTGCAACTAATTTTCCGTTGCAACTAATAAAACGATGTACTCCCTCCGTTTCAAAAAAAGTGATATTTTCATTTTGGACACAGTTCTCGAAAATTGAATGCATAACCATTATGCAAACCACCACAAAGGATGCATAACAAATCATGCAACCATATTTTGTTTTACGGATCGACTAATTTTCCATTTCAGAAAAAGTGATACTTTCACATTCTGTTTCAGGAAAAGTGATACTTTCGCCCCGTTTCGGGAAAAGTGATACTTTCGTCCCGTTTCGGGAAAAGTGATATATTCGCTCCGTTTCGGGTTTATGGATTAACCATCGGGCGAGCTTAATATCTCATTCTTGGTATTTCCTTGTGGATAGAGTCTTGTTAGTGTAATTCTCCAGAAAGGATTCAATGTTGTAGTCAACAGGATCAATTTCCTTCGCAACCAATGGAATCTGAGAACGATTGCCGTTCGAGCATCTAACGAACTCATTCGCAATACGAATCGCGTTCCCACTTAATTGAATTACACCTCTGGCTAGAATCTCATACAAAAGAGGGATTTTAGCATCATACAATGGGAAAGCAAGCCCAGCACGCAGTTGGCCTGCTGAGATGATCAATCTGGTGGACGTCCAAGTTTCGGCTTGAATCCATCTATAATTCAACTCCATGAATTTTGTGGCAGTAACGGGAGGGACAATCGAAGAATCTATCGTCGGAGACAAGGTTAAACCCTTGTTCTGAAATTCCTCTTGAAAATCCTCAAAGTTTTAGGACTGTGTTGGAGGCGGAATCTTTTTAGGAGCCATGACTCAAAGATTATCAAGAAATTAAGTATAACCAGAAGACGAAAGAAACACTGCAAGGAAGGAAAAAGATGAAGAGCATCAGCAAGAAAGAAGATGAAGAACGGAGAGTAATAAGAGAAGAGAGAAAAATGAAATATTTATACTAAGGCAGACGCCAACCGGGTACAACAGGTCAACCAGACGGTGAAAGGAGAAGAACCGGTTGTAAACGATTACGAAGAGACGTGGATAACATGGAAGCGAGATTTAAGGAGACGTGGCGGAGTTGGATCGACAGAAGATTCTCTTCCCTTTCTTAGTCCCCGCGAATGGGAAGATAAAAGGAAAAATGTAGGTACGGAAAACCTACTCGCCATGTGCCTGAACGAGGTTAAACGAAACCACGAAGTAAATCTCAAAATAAAGGTTGCCTACGGGTCTCGAGAAGAAGTGTCAGTGACAAGTCAAATCATGTGTCAGAGTTACTTTATTGAATATTGGATCTGCGAAGTTATATTTCATCCAAGATCTGCGAAGATGTCAAGCGGCGAAGTATCGATTACTTGGGCCAGAAGATATTTTATGAAGTATGAGAGGAGACACGAAGTCTAAATTGTTGAAAAAGAAATAGGACAGTTGTACCGACAAGGTACCGAAGAAACAGGCGAAAGGAGTGGAATAACTTTATTGAAAATAGCCTCGGCGAAGTATAAAGCAGAATCACGTGAAATGTGTGATTCCCAGCGAAGTAAAATGAGCTGTAATCCACTGTGTAGTTTTCCCTATAAATAGAGGACATGGTTCATTGTAAAGGGGGTTGGAATTTTGTGAGGGGAGAGATTATATCGGAAGGAAAAGAATTAGGGTTCTTGTGAGTCTCAATACTTGTAATAACCGAGTCATCATATTCATTATCCAAATCGAATTAATAAAATTATATTTCTATTTTGTTACTTAAATTATGTCATAGTATCATTGTGATTATCATTTGGGTGTGCTACTGGATTTCCAGTAGTTACAAGGGATTTCTTAGAAATATTTTGATTTGTATAATTCGAACGAGCCAATTAGGGAAATAAGTTTGGTTCTCAATTTTCTCTTTGAGACGAAGAAGCAAATAGAATAGAGAATCCAGCCCTTCTAATGATTCATTATTTGGCAAATGATGCGCTTTACCAAGTTAGATTATTTTTTAAGTGAAGGTTAACTTATTATTCCCAAACTGATTTTTTGACTTTCAGAAGTCATTCTGAAATATTATTGTCAAACTGATTTTTTGAAAATGTTGAGACGGAGAAAGGGGGACTTTTCTTTATCATATTCAGTATAAGATAAGATAAAGCATACCACGGCACATTTAAATCTTTGGAACAGCACAACACGTCACATAACACGTGAAGCATGCGTCTTCATGTGTCGGGCTGTCGGGCCGGCACGTTTTACGCCTCTAGCAGTAGGCAATGTTTTTAAGGTTTTCCTTTTCAATTGGGCTTTTCTCTGTTCTAACTTTAGGAATAGAAATTTTTTATAATCATTTTATTATATCAATACTCAATAGCATGTTTTGTTGATACAATAAACAAAACAAAATTGGTACCACGAAGATAAATTAGTTTCACATGCACTCTTATTTTAAAGATATAGTTTAATATTAATACTGACATGACACGAACTGCGAAATTGCTAAACGTCCCCCTCTCCCTTCCCCTACTGCTTTCCCCCTCCTATGTGTCAAACATCTGTTGCTTAAATCCAATAATAATGGGACCCGCTGCTAATCTCAATCCAAGAATCAAGGGCTAAGAACGATGACACGTAATGAGGGAAAGGAGTGGGGAAGTGTAGCACTTCCGAACCGAACTAAAACCTAATCTGACATGAGTAGGTCTGTTAAAGTAATAGTTTCAAAGGACTTCTGCGAAGATGTGCTGCTTTGAGCTGATGATGATAGCTGTGCTGATATTTCTTGCATAGTTGGACGAGTAAGTGGATCACCACGTAAACATGAAAATCCAACTTTCACAATACACGTTATTTCCTTCTGAACAACATCTGTTGGTATTTCAATGCACTGATCCAAAATGTCTCTTAGTTTTGTGTATTGCCCGACATTACTCGCGGATGAAGATTGCAGAAGAATTTCCGAGATTAACGTGATGAGTTCAGATGGATGCCTTCCCATTAGTACTTCTAGTATGACCACCCCAAAGCTATAAACGTCGCACTTTTCTGTCACCTTCATTGTATATGCAAGCTCTGTAACAACACAAATAATGTAAATTTACTAGCTAACAACGGGAAACCAACAACAAAAAGAAATTGGTTTTACTTGGCGGATTAAATACCTGGAGCAACATATCCATAGGTTCCTGCAAGTGAAGTCCAATTGGATGAATCTGGCTTCAAAATTCTCGCGGTACCAAAATCAGAAACACGAGCTTCATATTCAGAGTCCAGCAAAATATTGTTGCTCGATATGTCCCTGTGAACTATTGCTGGAATGCAATCATGGTGCATGTAAGCAAGTGCAGTAGCTGTTCCTTTGATGAATCTCACCCTCTTTATCCAATCGAACCCCATTGCTCGTTCCCCGTCACATAAAACATTTTTCAAACTTCCCCTTTCCACATACTCATAAACCAAAAATGAGATCCTCCTTTCTATGTTTGAACAGAAACCAAAAAGTTTCACAATGTTTCGGTGTCGGATCTCTGTCAATGCGTGAACTTCCCTTTCAAATGACTTAAGATCAGATATCTCCGAATCTTCATCTGACGAGTGAAGTTTCTTGACAGCAACAACCTGACCTGTTGACAGCTCTGCTTTATAGACGCTCCCATATCCGCCCGTTCCAATGCAGTATTTTGTATCAAAATCCTCGGTTGCTTCAATTATGTCTTCAAACACTATTTTCCCGTCATAATTCCAAACCGAAAATAAGTTTCTTCCGGTATTGGTACCATGGGGTTGATTTCCAGACACGACATCTCTGACCGATGTTTTTCGAAGGAGGAATACAATGGCGAAGAGTATGAATAAAAGAAACAAAGGAAGTAGGATTATCATCACAAGTGTATTATGCTTGGTTTCTTTTCTTTGGATAACAACCGAGGAATAATTACATGGTTTTAATCCTTGGGAATTATTACCACATAACCCTTTGTTGTTCTTCAACGCATCGACAGGAGCATCTTGAAATGCCTTGGTGTTTGGAAGAGGACCACTCAATTCGTTATGCGAAACATCGACAGTAGTCAAGCTGAGCATTTGATCAAATGAAGATGGAATTGAGCCGAAAAGCTTGTTGTGCGACAAATTTAGTGTTTCTAGTTTGCTTAGTTTTCCGAGATCTGAAGGTATCTCTCCAGTCAACTGATTGTAACTTAGATCTAAGAAAATCTGTAATGAATCTAAGTTTCCGATCTGAGGTGGAACGCTTTCATTGAAATTGTTTGTGCTCAAATTCAACGACAGTAAACTTGAACACTCCCCTAGTTGTTTGGGTATTGAACCTACGAGTTTATTTGTCGATAAATCGAGATGTTGCAGATTGGATAACATTCCAATTCCGGGAGACAACCTACCAGAAAGCTGATTATTACTCAAATCTAACTGGATTAATGAAGACAATCTCAATACTTGCTTAGGAATTTCCCCTACCAAATAATTTGAACCAAGATAAAGTTCACCCAAAATCTTCAACTTTCCCATCTCAGATGGTATTCTACCAGTGATATTGTTCCCTGAGAAAGATAGGACTGTCAAATTTTGACATTTTCCCCAGTCTTTCGAGAGTTCACCATACAACATATTGTTATGAGCGGTAAATCTAAATAGATGCGGATACACTTGAAACGCCTCGGTTAGGTTATCTACTAGTTGATTGTTTCCAAGCCCCAAAACTCTAAGGCTGGTACAGTTTCTAAGGCTTCTAGGTATAGGACCTGTGAAAATATTATTACCTGCCACAAGTTCTTTAAGGATTCCGCTTTGACATAAATTTTGAGGTAACTGGCCAGAAAATCTGTTCCCACTCAAATACAATATTTCCAACTGTGTTAGATTGTTCATTCCCGTCGGCAATGAGCCACTTAATTGATTTTCAAAAAGTGATAAAGAAGTCAAATTTCTCAAATTACCGAAAGAATCAGGGACTGAACCCGTGAGGTTGTTCTGGGACATATATAAGGTAGCTAATGACCATAGATTTCCAATATCTCGAGGGATAACACCAGTAAGCTGATTTTGAAAAACCGATAAAAATGTGAGGTTGGCCAACTGGCATATAGAAGCAGGGATTGAACCAGTGAGATTGTTTTGGTATAAATATAAGCTTGTAAGAGATTGTAGCCTTCCAATATCTTGAGGAATCACGCCAGAAAGTTGGTTATCATATAGCCAAAGGTTGACCAGGCTAGTCAAATTGGTTAAAGAATCAGGGATTGAGCCATTGAGATTGTTTTTGTACAATGCTAAGCTAGTAAGAGACCTCAGCCTTCCAATATCTTGAGGAATGATGCCAGAAAGTTGATTATTATATAGGTAAAGAATGTTTAAGCTAGTCAAATTGGTTACTGAAGTAGGGATTGAACCAGTGAGATTGTTTACAGATAAATCTATGATTGTAAGAGAATTAAGCCTTCCTATATCTTTAGGAATGATGCCAGAAAGTCGGTTATTGTATAGGTAAAGAGTGTCCAGGCTAGTCAAATTGGTTAGAGAAGAAGGGATTGAACCAGTGAGATTGTTGTCGTACAATGCTAAGTCGGTTAAAGAACTTAGCCTTCCTATATCTTGAGGAATGATGCCAGAAAGTTGGTTATCATATAGGTAAAGAGTGCCCAGGCTAGTCAAATTGGTTATAGAAGAAGGGATTGAGCCATTGAGCTTGTTGTTGGAAAATTGCATGTTGGTAATATAAATTAGCCTTCCTATATCTCGAGGAATGATGCCAGAAAGCTGGTTATCATATAGGTAGAGAGTTTCCAGGCTAATCAAATTGCATATAGAAGTTGGGATCGAACCAGTGAGATTGTTTGTGTACAACCATATTCCAGTGAGAGAATACATATTGCCAATTTCACGCGGAATGGATCCACTAATTTGATTTTCAGAAAGATCTAGCACATGCAGACTTGTAAGAGAACCTAATTGAGACGGAATGGCTCCGAAGAGTCTGTTGTCGCTCAGATTAAGACTAACAAAGTTGGAGAAAGTATGGAGTGTACCTTCTAAACCCAAACCTGATATATTTAATTCCGTGATGCTTCCTTCATTGTTACATGTGATTCCATACCACTTGCACGGACTTGTTGTTGTGCTCCTAGTAGAATTTATCTTCCAAGAAGGTAGCAGAGAGTGAGTTTGGTTTACAAGGCTAGATTTCCATTTCAAAAGAGCGTCTACTTCTTGCTCAACACCTACTACTTGTAAATGCTGTTTTGCACCGGTGGAAGAAAAAGAAGAACCAGAAGCAGAAAGAACAATACCATAAGATGAAACTAACAATAATGCTAACAGCACTAGCAAAGTATCAGTGGAAAGTTGCGACATTTCGAAAGAAGAAAGAGTTTCAGTTTTTGGGTGATGATTAACTAATGAAGTAGAAGGGCTTCTTTATAGTAACATTTCTGATTTTGGAAGATTTGCTTGCTAGTCTCTTGGTTCGTTTTGATCCACAGATACACACGATAAGGCTTTGTACGGGTGAGTGATGATGAATGCAATTGATTATGGATAACTATTAGTTCCTGGTGTCCACCCAAAGTCACATTCAGATTTAAGATTTTGAATAATTAGGCATGAGAACCACAAGAAGTCGTGTCAAGCATAAGTGACAAAACTTAATCAAGATATAACTTGACTGTAAGAGAAGACCATCCCCGTCGAAGAATAGTTCATGGCAGTTGGGCGGCTCACTGAGTTCTCATGAAATACTTATCTTCTTCTATTAATTAGTAATCATACTCGTCCACAGAATGCCTTATCGTATCTCTGAAGATCACAATGAAGCTAAGATACCTGAAAAGAAGGGCAGACTGAGGACCATAA
>JAJJWW010012044.1:0-60282 GCA_023531295.1 Papaver armeniacum | reverse complement strand
AAAATTAGGTGTTACACTTCGTAGTTATGTGGGTTATGACCCACGTCCATCCTACCCATGCTTCTTTAGAACATAACCCCGACTCTCAGTTCCCATGCTGAGATTAGATGCTTCAATGCGTCAATCCAGAATCATGGAGGTTTCAAGTTCCACAAAGAGGAATCCAGATATTGTTAGATATAAATTCTAAAATATATTTGTGAACTAACTTCATAAAATTGTCATGTGCAATACATTTATGCATCCTACAGTTTGTGTACGATGTTGTCCGTGTTATTCGCCTAATTGACATGCAATAGTAAGCTCTTAAATATGTAGTTCAACCTCAAGTCAGTTCTCCTGTTTGAGCACTAGCGTCATATTTACTAGAAGCTGCCTGTTTTGGCTTGGAATGGAACCAAGTTGTACTCAAAGAAGGTTTAGTCAAGGTCAAGCAAAAAGAACGCGACTTCTTTCAAGTAATAGCTAACAAGTGAAGCTTGGTAAATCTATATCATGCTTCCTTGCTAATTGACCTTCATGTAATGGTACCTAAGAACCTTATCAGGAAGTTTGAAGCATATTTTCGAGAGGTGACATGTGTTCGGTTAACCATTTGAACCTTTCATCTGCAAATCCTCGCTTTCGTCTCACAAAGAATGATCCTACTTCAATTTCTACGTAAAGGTTAAGCCTCTCACACTTAATCAATTGACATCCCTTGCAACAATTTCTGTTTTTACAAATTTGGAGGATCTACAATCAAGGACGACAACACCTACCTTACCGGTAAGATTTGTATATCCCTCATGGACGTTTGTTATTTATCCATATCTGAATATGGTTTAGGTCATTGTTCTGTTTTATCACATATGGTATGCGTTTTAACCTGAGTTGCCACTCTTCTAAAGATCAAAACACCAAACGGACAGCATCTCATATATGTGAAAGGAAGGACAAGTGAAAATTTACGGTAGTGGCTTAATTTGAACATAAAAGTGAAAAGAAAAAAACGAGATAGCGCTCTGAAGAATAAGATTCAAAATAAAATACAAACTTCATGCTTTGCGTTGTTGGTTAACAACTTATTTAGAAATATTCAGAGTTAGATATTTGAAATTTTGAATTATAGGATGTTTAATACATTTTTTTTTTTACATCTTTGGCAGAGAAAAAGAGAGTATACGGGAGGAATACAATATTTGTTCCTTTCAGGGGTTGTAAACTCCGATCCAAGATCGTGACATCAATTTGAGACGAAGTAAGTAACTCTCTCTTACACCAAATATTTTACAGAATCACGTATAAAAATTAAAAGCTGTTAGGTAAATTATTATATTATAGTCGCCTATGTTGTGTGTGGTGAAATAAAAATCTTTATAGACTTTGTCTTTTAAGTGAGGTGAATTTCTTATTCTAAATTTTTGTTATGTACTTAATATAATGTGCAAAAGAATTTAATAGAGTTTTAATAAGGAACTGGCGTGTATATGCAAACCTTTGATGGATTCGTCTCATGGGCTACGCTTTAAATGATGAGGTGGGCAACTGGGCATTTATGGCCTTGATCTGTTAAAGAGGGTACTCCCCTATCTAAATTACTTAGTGTCTGTGTTCGTTGATGCGTTTGAGTGAAGTATTTGTATGGAGGAAGTTAAGCAATTGAATCTAGAAAAATATTAATCCAGTGTTTATCTATCACCATATAGAGATGCAAACTAAAATAAGTCATTTGTTTGAAGTACTGAAATGTGGATGAAACTAAGCGTCAATGTCAAAAAAAGACTAGACCTATAAAATGTTTATATATGTATAGTGGACAATGGAGTGAAAACTGAGTAGACACAGCTCATTAGTATCTTCATTACAAAACGAGCCTTAAAATGCATAACTATTAAGTAAATTAATCCTCTTCAGTAAGTTGGGCATCTTAGGAGCACTGCATTAAAGCGTATGGCCCCTAGCACAACAAACAATCAGGTCATGAAATTGTACTTGATATGGATGCCTTAGGTTAGTTATGTATAAGTTCTTTTGTAAATTTAGCTAAATAGCTATAATGTTCAATGAGAGCTACATCATCGTACTCTTTAGCATGTTTACATTTGAAGAGGATGTTGGCATAATTGTTACTTATTGAAAATGTTGTTATGATGAACCTTTTATTATATGTTCTTTATTTGTGTTGGTTAGGCTGTATTTTTAAGGATGTTGCTTGATTTTACACCAATTGGTAAATCCTTGCAGGACTAGTAGACCAGTATTCTATTGACATACTCATCTGAGAGAAAAATTATTCCGAGGGTGTGCTTTAATTACACTTTCCCTAAGCTCTATACCATTTTCAAGTTTTGAAACAAATTCTATTTGCAATAGTCATAGTTCCATGTAAGATACGAAGCAGCACATGTCCAATGATGTCCCCTCAGCTATTAAGGTTCTGTCTACAGTGTTAAAAGAGAAAGGTGTTTTGGAAATAGGCATAGGGATATATTGCCATCAGAGTTAACCAGTCTTCTTAAATTTTTTGGTAAAGCTAACAGACTATTTAATTAAGTTGGTTTCAGTTTGGCAGCACAAAGACACACACAACATCTAATAACTCTAGGTTCCTGCGGAACAGTGTGGTACTCTTCTCATGATGAGCTTGCCACCATCATATCCTGTTAATGGATGGTTAAATGGTAAGATTAAACTGGAACGGGTAACTTCTATATTTATGATCAATCGGAATTTTAATATACTGATAACAATTTATTGGCATATGGAAATCCTGATTCTCAGTGTACTGGATTGGGTACTCAAGGTATTCTCTCAAATAGGTTATACAACTTTGGTTTTTAGAGTTTTGAGCTGCTATCTGCAACAACCTGGATAGCTAAGGCATATTTAATCTGTTTAATATTTTCTTACGTATTGGGCGTTTTATTTGTGGAGATTGGCTTTGAGTAAAACGAGAAATTCCAATCAAGCAAGTCTGAACAAATTTTTAATGAAACTTTGAATTCACTTTACCATGCTGATGGGTTCTTAGACACGAAACAATATACTAGAGAAATTCCCCTGCATGGCTTGCATAGAAATATACTAGAGAAATTCCCCTGCATGGCTTGCATAGAAATATAAGAAGACTAAATTTTTACCTTGGTCTCTCTTTTATTGCTATATTTGCTTGAAGGATTTCACTTACATAGTACGAGGAGTTTATGACTGTATCTATACTCTATATGCAGGCAAATTATCGTTGAATATATTTTTGTTTAAGATTGATTGCAAAGAGTAGTTGTAAAAGATTCATTTAACGCGGGGCATCCACATCTAAATGTTATGGGGAATTTTATATGATCAGTTCATTTTGTGTTTGTTTAAGCATTTGATGGATCGTTACTTGCTTTAGTGTGCATGAGGTTGACTCTCCAGCGCATAACAAGCTTTTGTTTGCATTTCTTTTTGCTTAAGATTACTGCTGATTCCATATAGGGAACTTCAATTTTAGGTGCTTTTATTTAACATGAGATATAATGCGAATCCATATATCCTCGACGGCCATGAAAGTATGCCCTAATTTAGGTTCTTCAATTGATGAGGGGATTTCTGGGGCCGTCGCGATATTCCGTGCTGTTTCTAGCCGTTGAATATGTAATTGCTTATTCAATCTGTGTCATGTAAAACCTTCTTTCCACCATTTTTTATCGGATTGTCTTTCTGCCTCTGCCCTAGATCTTTGCTTCTCTCTTTGGTTTGTGTTTGAATGTGTCCTCTTTTTAAATTGTTAATGATTTATTTTAGTTTTGACTATGTAGGTGAAGAGAGGCTGATTTGAAATTTTGTTTGGATTTTGTAGGTGAAGAGAGACTCATTCGAAGAATGGGTGATTTTTGGATGGTATCCTTTGCTACAATCTTTCCTTGGTTGCTATCCTTATATATATTCAGTTCACATAGTGTTTTATATGTTCGGGGTTAACATCTTGGGTGTTGTGTTGAAATGTAATCTTTCTATTTTTTGATGCCTCTGCGATTCCTTTTCCTCTCCCACACGAACCTTGGATCTTTGCTTCTGTATTTCGTTGTGTTTGATTATTTTCTCTTTTTATTGTATAGGTTTATTTATGATTTATTTTGGTTTTGATTTTATAGGTGAAGAGAGACTAATTTTAAAGCATATCTATTATGCTTGGTTATACCACCTTAACTCTTATGTCGCGTGGTTGGCTACATTAGTTAATGATTACTATGATGAATAACTCTGATGGCTGAGACTGGATCTTATGGCTTGAGGTATGTTTCTTGGAGACTGGGTGTAAGGGTGGTGGGTCAAAATATTGATTTTTGTCTTTCTTTAGATTTTGTACGATTTTATCCTTCATTTGTTCATTGTAATCCAGGTGTCTATGATTTTCGTTATGCTTGATAGATTGACCACTTCACAATACTTAATGGTGTTATTCTTCCTTATTTTTATTTTGACATGTTTAGTTTCTTTTAGAACAAAGTCTCATTGTTCAAAGAGGTTAATTGATGAATATGAATCTGTGGCACAACGGTAGTGCGTCTGACATCAAGTTAGAAGGTTTTGTGTTCGATTCACACCAGATTCAGTCCTCTATAATAGCCGTTTTTTTATCTGCATGCTTTAAACTAACTTACAAGTAGTAACTGTCTCACCAGCTTAAATGTTTCCATTCCATAATGCACCTCTCATTTGTGTCCCCACCAGTATTAACAACTACAATAGTTTCTTTATAGACGAGTGAAATGTCTTTTGGCTTTGTGATGATTGGGTCACTAATCATAAGATATCATAAATTATGTGATATGAGCTCCATCCATACACCTAAATCCCCCATTATATGATTTTGGATTTGATTAAATAATCCCCTAGCTACTGTGTGTGTACCATGTGCGTATTTTTGGCACTCAAGTTTCAAATGAATTAGGTGTTTGGTATACTGTTTAGAATCGGATGTTTGAGATGTGGAGAGAAAAGGGAAAGTTGTGGAGAAGGAAATTAGCGAAGCTGCTTAGAGAAATGACAATATATCAGCAAATATAACAATTAGTAGTAAATTTCATGAAATTCATCATTCTTGATATTCCTATTAGTTATATAGAATGCAGAACACTAGAGTAAACAAGGGATTTCAGAACATATATGTAAGTTGTACTTTCTACTGCCTAGCATCTCTTTGCCGTAGCTAATTTCTTTGTAACTGAATGCATGGTGACTTGATAGTATCTAATTCCAATATCCACGAGAAATCTAGGTTCTTATACTTTTTAGGTTGAGTTTACAGTATAATGAAAAATATATCGAAGTGGAACTAAGTCTCTACATAAAAAGAATAGTGGTTGAAAACTTTGTGCTCTCTATTATTTTTTATGAACGATCTCACAACTATCTCACTGTTTTACATGATACCATTTGGAACTGCTTCTTTGTGTAAGTTTTCCTTTGTGTCACATTACTCACTAATCTCCTAGATATTATCTAGGTGTGCGTGTACACCATGTATGTATTTTTGGCACTATATTTACAAATGACTAGGTGCTTGGAAATCGCAAGATGCATGTTTAACAGTCTTCACCATTTTGATTATTGCAGGAACTGAGATGGTTATATAGTGATTTCGACACTTTCTGCGTGTCGCTACATTGTGGGATATGCTTACAGAAATATGAATAATTTGGCTGACATAATTCGTTATGCAAGTTTGAATTCATGTGTTCTTCTTACTGTTTTCTAGGGGCATTAGGATTTTAAGCATGCAGTTGGTTAAGGTGAAAAGGATAAAAAATTAAGTGAACACCATAATGAATTTTCCTGTCTATGAATCCTGGAACACAATTCCCTATTTTCCATTCCTAAGTGAATACCTATAGAACCCAGTTCCCTATTTTGCACATTGTGTAAAGTCAGCAAGGTAAAATACAAATTTGAAAATTCTATCTTCATATCAAGCCTTGCAATTAAGTGATGTTTGCCATTTCATGTTTAATGTTTGGCCAATATCAATAAATGTATACCAAAACCGAAATCTATCATGGAGATGATAATTCGAAAAATGGAAAAAGAAGCTGGGAAGAGTTAAGTATTGTGCAACCCTAACATACATCACATTAGTAATTTTCATTATTCCATTGGTGTTGTATTTGTATCAAGAGTTTTGAATATCAGTGAAGATAATTAGACATTACCTTCAAGAAACCATGATATGTTTTATTAACTATAGTGCACATGAGGCCCTTATGTGTATGCAACGCTGTTGAAGTTCTTTGGTAATTCTTTCACTCAGATAAATTAGCTGGGAAACAACTTTTCTTGGTGTTGCAATAGTATTTAGTTGTCCCATCTCTTTACAGTACAGAAGAGGAGGTCCTCCGCCTGCCTTTTTATCTGCTGCTTAGGCTCAATTTCCTTTTTTTTGATCCTACTGATGTTATTCGTGCAAGTGATGGCCTACATTCATTGCAAAGATCTTAATTTTGGAAATGGTTAAATTTAATTTTTGAAACTGTCTTTTCTTTGGTGAATAAGAGCGTTGTTATAAGCGAAGAGATGGCAGTTTTAAAAGTTACCAGTTACATCAATTGAGGAGATACTCACAGGAACAGGGAGTAACTCCCATGTGGTACGATTCAATGTTTATAATTAATTAGTAACTTATATGAACCGTCGTCACTGTGATGTAACTAAATTTGTTATGACCGAGGAGAAGATGATTCCTAAAAGTTACTAGCCAACTGCATTGTTTGTAATATAATCAATTTTGTAGCTTCCTTTCATTCACTTCGGGTGATAATATGAGTGATAGCTGACTCACGCCTTAGGGATGGACATGAACTTGGGTATTGACAGATCTTGCAATACTATTTTTGTGTTGGGAGTTATGTATAAAAGGTCGGTCAAGAAAATGGTTCATATAATAACTTTAATTAGTCATAAGCTTATACAGTTGTATAATGAAGGATGATCTAGGATGATGCTGAACGTTTGATTCATAACAATCCATATGTCTCTCAATACATCATCGTCTGCTTAATAAAGTGTAGAATTATACACTCATTACGGGTTATGTGGGCTTTGGGACATATAGGTGTCCATGAACCTGTTCCGTTAAATTGTTTTTGTGTCGTGGAGAAACAGACAAATCACACACTCTCCGGATTGAAAGGGGATGTGCATTTTCAAGGGTGATATTAGTTATCCCCATCCTTTGTATTCTAGCTAAGGGGTATCTTAAAGTACAAAAAAAATCAAAATCACCCTTTTCAATTATTATTTTCCTTATCAATTTTGTCTTTTTCAATTTTTTTTCGGGATAATTGATGAATACACTGCTGACATGATGGTATACAGTCAACATTGTATTTTTGTTGAATACTATGACAAAAGTGTATGGTATTCTTCGTTAACACCAATGAACATGGTATTCATTACATAAATATGTTGACCGACATAGAATTTCTTTTTTTCAACCATGATGATTGCATCGTTAAAATTTTGGACATGGATGGTATAGTCAACCGTGACATTCGATTGGTATGCATCGATTATCCATGCCGACTGTCTAGAGTCAGCACGGTATTGCTGCTGACTTTGGGAAAAAAAATATGATTTTTTTCTTTTTATAAATAATTTACAAAAAAAATAAAAAATCAATATAATAATTTAAAAAAAGAAGGGTAGTTCATCGCTAAAAAATATATATGGATAAGAGGTTATGGGAATGACTTCTAAATTATTTGAAAAAAAAAACGGAATTACTTCTAAATATTGTTATTTTGTCCATATCACCCACGTATGGGTTCTTGAAAATGGTGGGGAAATCGGGGGAAACCGCCATTTTCAATACCACCTACAACAATCGGCATTGAAAAAAATGCTGACACTGTAACAAAAATATCCCCAGTTTGTGGGGTATCCCCAAATGTGGGTTCTTAAAAATCTCATTGTCTTGGGGATTGTTACTGAGAAATTTTAATTGTAGTAAACCTTGATGTGACACTGAAGGAAAAGTTGGAGATAGTATGAGTCCTTATTATTTTCTAACTAAACAATAAATGGTTCTTAATATTGCGAAAATTTGTTAAGTGGATGACCTCTGCCTATTTTTGTGTGTTTTTTTATTTTAGGTTTAATTGTTTCTTCGCATCCGTGCTTCAATTGCTTTGTTGTGCTCCTTGCCGTGTGTAGGTATATGTGTGTTCATCTTCTTTTTTTTTTTTTTTTTTATTATTATGCAGATATTGTTTTATTTATTATATGAATTTTATCCCATAATAAACAAAGCCAATAAGTGTATTCGGGTGCGTGTTTTCTTATTTTGCCTCATATTTTTTTAGCAATTCCACTGCTTTTATCGAGTTTATGTAATGGATTTGCCACCAGAACGTCGTTTTTTATAACCTCATTGATAAAATGATGGTAGGGCAGAGGAGACATCTTGAAATACAAAGACAATAAAAGTGTACCAAAAGTGATGAATTGGCAGGGAAAACAATCCAACGTAATAACGCACCTTTTGCAGTGGAGGATAACCCGGATTTAGACGTCTTATCTACACGAGTTAATGGATTATATTATTGCCAGAGATAGCGTTCTTAAAGAGTCAATTTATTATTATGCACTTGATAAATATACACGTGTTTGTTAAACTGTGAATGTATTATTATGCATGTGGTAAATATATACATGTAGTGTAATTATTTGAAAAGTATATAACTTGATAACGCAATAGTTTTGGTGATTTTCTGAACTGATAGCGGTTGGCAATGCCGATCATCTGCAAAGAAAACAAGTTGGGAGAGAGAATCACGACAAAAAAAAGAGAGGATGCATAGGAACATTGGAAAAACAGCCGTCCAATGGATGAAAGATAAAAGTTAATGCATTGTACCATGCTGACTTGCTTAGGAATATGAGCAAGTTACCCATTCATCTCATCTTAAAGTTATTTATAATTTGTCTAAATTAACGAGTAATCAAGATATACGAGTTGTTGCGTGGTAAGGGAATTTGATGAATAAATCAATTCAGCATGGAGAAAATTATAGTGGCGAAGCGAACATATTTCTATCAAATGCACGTAAATTCATGATATTGGTGTTTTATGTTTGTATGTCTAACCGAATTGCTCTACTATTTTAATGTTAACTTTAAAATACTATGTATGTTATTCAGCAAGCACGCCTTGCAAAAGAAGTCCTTCAAAACAGAGATGTATTTCCCAAAAATACACAACATCTACTGATCTACAGTGTCAAGTTTGAATGTTCCTATTCTTAAAATTTTCTTTGACTGCCATCTTTCACATGCGATGTTCACGTTTACTCAATGACCACCGCATTTAGTTTTCCTGGAATCAATGAATCGGCAATACAAGGGAATTTTTTTCGGAAATCATCAATAATGATACCTTGAAACCATAAACCGAACAACATCAATAGAAATACCTGGAAAAAAATCATATTATTGGTACATTATAATATTTTCATATTTTTATGGGACATATATCAAGATAAAAATCATGTGTTAAATACCGATGACTAAATGACATTTAACACCAATCACAGGTTGAGCCGGGGCCGTAAGGTCGGGAAGCTCCGAATTGGGTTTTTACATGGACGTCTACGAAAGACTCACGACTATGAGAGACTCTCGGTGTTTACCATAAATAAAAGGGTCTCCTGCCACTTTGGGTCGAATAATAAAAATCACGATGTTTTCGATTGGACAGCGGGTAGAATCTCGGCTGTTTCGATTGGACAATGGGTAAAACCTAGGCTAATTGATTTTTCCTTTTTGTTTTTATGAATTGGGTTTTGATTTATTATTTGCTCAGCGAGATAGGAGAGGCAGACAATACGAAAGATGGTTTCTTCTTCTTCTTGGTTTCCTTCGTTGAGCAACCCTAACAACATTAATATATGTACAAAGAAGTAACTATAGCATGTTTATCTTTATTCATCCTGTCATTATTGTGTTTATGAATCCAAATGGCTTTTGCAGCGTGTTCTTAGTCTAATAACTCTTATTATTAATTTGTATGGTGCCTTTATGTTTGTCCAGTGACTGTTATGATTTGTTGAAGGCTTGCAATCCACCCTTGCACAAGCAACTGCTGTTAGTTGGGTAAGAAGTAAGAACTAATTTTGAACCCCGCGTAGATTTTGAAACTAAAATCATCATTAAAACACCCTTATGTTCCACCTTTCTGATTTGCCAGATTTAAAAGGATGGAATGCATCACGTCGTAGTATGGGTCCAAGAATGAATTCATAGACAAAACATTGGAGGATGCTCTTTTATAACATTGATGAATGAGTTACAAGTGATGAATCAAAAATTGGAGGAACGAAAATTGGTGATGTGATGTTCTAGATGAGGATGTGGGAAGCCAAAAAGGGAGGACCTCAGGAAATAGGCAATTCAGGTGCTCTCAGTGGTCAATCTGCTGATCTTGCTCTTAACAACAATGGTGCAAGCACTAAGATCTTGAGGATGCAAAGAACCCAACTATCAACTATCAACTTGAGGAGCAGTCGTTTTCCATGTCTTGAAAAAATCAAAAAGTTTAGTGACGACAGCAACAGCCCCAGCTGACAGTACCTAACACCTTTTGACTCCCATGGCTCAGGCTCTAAGAAATACTGAACACCCTTTAGTGCACTTTTATTTTGAATGGATATTTAGTCACATTAATTATGTTCATCCTTCACGAAAATAAAATATACCCAATAACAACACTATTATTTTTGCTTTGCAGTTTTCCAGAAGGAGTGTGAAGGATAGGCGTTAATTGGTGGACATGAAAAGATATTAACTGGGAGTGATTGTATCATCAATCATTTTTGTTTTGCATTGTTATAATACGGCGTGAACGTGAAGCATTAGAAAAAGTACAGCGTAAAACATTTGAAAAAGCACAACAAAACATGGAATGGGATCAAAGTAAGCCATCTATGTTGTTATAGTTGTTTTGTCTCTTGCATTGTTGGAATACTGCAACTTATTAAAATTAATATAACTTAAAATGAGTACTGTAATAAGAAAAAGAACAACAAAACATGGAGCGGGATCAATCCATAGTAAACCTGCAGCTATGTTGTTGATCTGTTTTAAGTAGTTCGGCTTATCATGTCATTGTTCACATGTCCGGGATTTAAGGACTACTACAACAAAGATAATGAGACTGTACTATATCTATTGATCCACATGTGCCATGAAATAACTATGTTTCGTTTTCTTTAATGCGAATACAGCCCTGTATAGAGACACCCAACGAAAAGAAATGCAGGAAGAGAAAGAGCAAGAACTTTGCAAGGGAATTCGAGATCAGTAATCACCCATCTAAGTTAGATTTGCAAAAACAAAATCTATAAAATTAATGGAATCGTACGTGATATGAATCCCCGGGTATGTCATCGTCCAAGATGATGGTTGAACGGATGTCAGGAGACCAAGAATGTAGAGTTCCTTATTTTTATGAACAACTAGAAGCAGCATAGGTTAGTAGTTTTTATAATGGGAAGTGTTATTTAATTTTTAGAAGCGTAAGTTAGTTTTTATGGAGGGAGGCGTTATTTCTTAACAACCTAGGAAGTAAGGCTTGCAGTTGGAGTGACGAGTATAGAACGATGCATTATTAATTTCAATTGGTAAACTTATACAAGGCATTCTAACTACTACATTTATGAAACTGAATTAACACTTGATAATCTCAAATACAGAGTCAAGAAGCAATTAAAAATCATAAACTTATATAAGAATAGGCCATTTTTACGTAATGAGCACTTTTTTATTAATTTAGTTAAAGATCTGCATTAGCGGATCATGACTGCTTTTTGCTTGCAAAAATTTAATATGCCGGAAATAGTCAAGCACATCTTAATGCTGTGGTTGGCTTAATTGGCGATTTAAGAAAATTCATTTTGTATCATTCTATCGGAAGTATTTGATGCAATTTCCAAGTTCTTTAATGATTATCGGTTCCTTCACTTCCACCCCATCCCCGCCCATCTATATGTTCTGATCTGATAAGAAAAGTTTTGCAGGAACAGTTGAAAACTGCAAACACTCTCAAGAGGCAAATGTCGGCGGAGGCGCAACTGGAAAAGAGGCGGATGAAAGAAGAGTACATAAAAAAGCCTCAAAGTTTGTCTTTTATGGGAACCAAGACTAAGCTAAATGTAATGAGTTCTGTAGTGGATGGCAGTCAAAGTCCATTTGCTGACAGCAAGAACAATGTGGCATCCTTGAACCCATCTCTCAAAGAAGAACCTATTTTTGACCTAGGAATGGCTCTTCAAAGCATGTCTTCCGAGTTCAATGTAACCCCCGAAAATTATCAGCGGCAACATGCATATGCTGCTGCTAAAAAATCACTATCAAAATATAAGTCTGACATTGGTCAAAGAGTATATAAGAGATGTATGTATACAGGTCTTTACCCCCTTGGTCAAGATCGTAAGTGCAATAAATACTGGAAGTTTGTCACACCTGCCACTAGAAATGATCCTGGTACTGGTAGGAACTTTTACGAATCTCAAGGTGGCTGCTATAGGCTTACCGACATAGAAGAGGTGTTAATCTTTAATCTATCACAAGTTGATTGATTACAAATTTTGGCTGTTAACAGCCTTCGCAGTAAAATAAATAATTTTGGAGGCTAGGCATGTCATGTGAACTTTTCATTTAACATTTAGTTTAGTATTAAAATAAAAAACAGGGTAGATTTATCATTATTGTTGGCTCAATTCATCGTGGATTCACAATAGATCGCCATTAAGGATATGGTACAACTCTTTTCTGCATTTTGTTTTTCTAACCCGTTCATGGTTCTAAAATTTGTCGCGTCTTGCCTACAGAATTTTTTATTAATGTGGATAGACCATGGGTGGCTATTGGTCATGGAGATCGGAAGGATTTCATTCTTGGGGTTGAATAACATGGAACTGTGAATTCTAAGATATGGAATTTTATTAAGTGGGGACGAATTTATGGAATGTTGTGCTCATAATGTTCTGCAGTAGGCCAATGGAGCATACCGCTTGAAATGGAGGTTGGTTTACGGTCAGATATTTGAGAATGTTATTATCATTTCAGAACATATCAACTCAAAAGTAAGGGTCCCTCTTATCTTCATAATACATGTTTCATTCATCTTGCTTGAGTTTGACTGTCAACTGCGGAAGCGATAGTTTGCATGTTTATTTTCAATGATCTAATGTATGAGAAAATCAGCATGAATTGTAATTTCTATGCATGCTTGATGTTTAGAGGACTGTATATGGGTTCATTTTGAACGAGTGCCTTTTACTTTTTGTACACTTTAACCAAGTGTCTTAAATTACTAGAAATAGACTTATTATTGGGGATTGGGATGTTGTATGTTAGTGAATATTTCCAGAGATGGGAGGAAAGGATATATGTCACACTCCTTTTGCCGAGATTGCTACAGAGTTGAAAGATTTTGATTGTATCGTTGCTGGCCTAGATCTTGAAAGGGACCTATATTCTTTTGGTAAGACCTCTTAAAATATCTTTCCTTACTGACACTTTCTTTTATAAACCATAATAAGTATGGTATATTAGAATTAAGGAACCTGGGTTTCATTTCTGATTGATTGCATTAATGTTGATGTACGATTTTTTTGAAATTGGTTGATATTAGAATATGAAGAGAAAGAAAAAAAACCTGACAATGATGCAAAATTTTCTTAAACGGGTCTTCCTAGAGAAGCCTTACTTTGCATGTACTCTACTCTGATGAACCTCTCTCTTTCATATGGATGTGTGATTTATATTTGCTTTTTAAATTTCATTTTCTTCAATTTATCAACAGCGATATTTGTAAGTATAAATCATTTCCTATTCTTATTCCTTGCTTCGTTAATGGGTGTGTTAAAAACTTTAGGTTATGTGTAAGAATTAAAGTTTTATGCTCTTTTAGGTTTTACTGAAGCCACTAGAGACGAGGCCTCTACATTTTTTTCTTCATTGTTGTGTCCCCATTCGGGATTCTCAATAAACACTACTCAAGTTTCACACCTCCAATTCGCTGATGATGCATTGGTGTTTCTTGATGGTAAAGAGGAAGAAGCAAAATAATTCGGTGATCATATTGCATATTTTTGAAGCCATGTTGAGTGATAACTTCAACAAAGTGCAGTTATAAGTATAACGAAAGACAACAAAATTGAAGCAGTTGCGGGAATTCTAAAATACAAAGTAGAATCATTATCACTCAAGTACTTGGGGGTGGGGTGGGGTGGGGGGGTTCTCCTAGCTAAATGGTATTGGTGATTTGCAAAAGAGAAAAAACAACTCTGGAGAAAGGTGACTCAAGAAAAAATGCAGACTCCACATGAAGTATTATGGGTGAAGAACTTAAACAAACCTCAAGAAAGAGGTATGTGGAAAAACATTCGAAAGCGGAAAGATAAAATGGAGAAAATATCAACTCTAGAAATAAGCAAAGGTAATGTTATTAGCTTTTGGGATAAGAAATCAATCTATGAAGCTTAGGTTTCCTAATATTTTCAAGTTAGCAAAGCAGAAAGAAGCTTCAATTCAGGATATGATTGTCGATGAAGCATGGGATCTGAATCTAAAAGGAAATCTAACTCAACAAGAGATGCCTGAGATGCTGGAGTTTTTTGCAGTTCTAGGCTCTCCTCTAACTCTAGATGATTCAGCAGACGATGAGCTCATATGCACAAGGCTTGGAGATTTCAAGGCACAAGTATGCTACCACAAGCTAATTGAATAACTTCCTACTACACATATTGAAGTCCCTTATTCACGCATATGGATCAAGTTTGTTCCACCAAATCTTCAATCTTTTATGCGGCCAGCAGCTCAGAATGCCAAATTCAGACACAACTTACTCTCTCTGCAACTCCCATCAAAAAACAGTCAATCATCTGTTGCTGCATTGTGATTACTCACATAAAATCTGGAGTTATTTTATAAATGGCTATAACATAAGGTGGGTTCAAGGAGGCACACTGACAACACAATTGTAGGGGTGGAGATTTCACTGAAGGAGGAACATGGGAAACAAAGTTTGGCCCTTGATTATTTTTGATGTTTGCTGGGCACTTTGGAATGAAAAAAACTGCAAAGTAATGGCTCATAAGAGACCAAAAGAAGTTGCGGAAACCATCATTGAGGTCAAGAATCTAATTTATATCTGGGGAATCAATGAAAGATGGTTACGAGCACTCTGTTTCCGTGATTTGATCATACACTGGAAGGTTTTTATCGATTCTAGATAATGTATACATAAAATAGTCATATTTTGGTCGGGTTAGCCTTTTTACGCCTTATTACATTTTCTATTTATAAAATCTTCAGTTTTTTTTTTAAAAAAACATTTTTTTTATTGGAGGTAATGTACCGTCAAAACAATTTCAGTTAGACTTAATCCAAATTGTTTCAGAAAATGCCTGACACTGATTAAAGAGCATATCAATTCCAAAGCCGAGCGTTACTTTGAAGGTTGTTGCTTTGTAATACTGCAATTATTTCTTTTCCCAAAGAAAACTTCAAGAGATAAACCATTATGGTTCTTATTAATCAAATTTTATGTTGTTTTGGTTATAATATGAATTCAATTTGTTAGAAAAGATAATGAAGTTTTGATGTTGTAGGTAATTATATTAAAAACTGTGAAAACATTGTTAGTTTGGAATATCTACCAAATCTAATTTGATATTTTTCTTCTTAC
The DNA here is from genome assembly GCA_023531295.1 of Papaver armeniacum. NCBI lineage: Eukaryota > Viridiplantae > Streptophyta > Magnoliopsida > Ranunculales > Papaveraceae > Papaver > Papaver armeniacum. The sequence continues at coordinate 44,570 of JAJJWW010012044.1, read as the reverse complement.
TTCTAGCATTATATGATTTTAGTTTGCCTGCATTGAGGAAGATGTCGTTATTGTGGTCTCTCATGTTCTCGGTCATGAATGAGACAAACACGAGTCTACAGGCTTTACACGTATGACGCGCGTAATTCTAGCAAGGCTTGACAAAGGGACTACAAAAAAGAATCCATTTTGAGACAAAGGTCAATCCGTTTAACTAATTTCGAGACAAATTATAATAGTGGGAACTAATCACTTTATGATTTGGATTTTAATTTTTAACAGTCTATGTTTGTCAAGTGCGTAAGAATATTGCACATATTAGTTGTACCCCAACGAATATGTCTTCAGTTTCATATATAGTTCATGTGTTTTCTATATAACCAGTAGCATATAATTAACCATTCGAGTTATGGGGATCCCACGGCTGGACCTTCTGGGCGTCCCACACTGTTTAAACTAACCCCTGACTTATGTGCATGGGTATGAATCTGTGGCGCAATAATAGCGTGTCTAACTCCATGTTAGAAGGTTGCGTGTTCAAATCACGTCTGATTCACTATAACTTAATCGAAATAAATTAAATGAGATACTGAAGTTGAGACAGTTTTGAACCTTTTGATTATATTGAGTTGCACTCATGACCTTATATGTAGTTGGAAAATAATTATTAGATTGTTCGGGCATGTTAATTTTTTTATCTTATCTTTTATTACATTTACATATTTTCTTAGTTTATTTTGTGAAACTACATCGCTTTTTTGTCGAGACTAGATCGATTTCTCATGGTTTCTTCATTTGTGGTACCAAAACTTACTATCAAGGTTGTAAATAATTATCAGTATCAGTGAGAAAGTTTTTATACTATACATTATGGTTTATAGCTAAGCTCCAAAACAGATCGAGAGTAATAATATGATGATTAAAGATGAAGATGGTGATTTGAATGCAATGCATGAAAAAGGGAAAAACAGAATAGAGACAATAATTGTCCTACCAATTAACACCCTTGATGTTAAGCCAATGTTTCTGGTTCTCGATAGGAATGTGTTTATTGAACTTTTCGTGATATAATACTATTGCGGCACCCCAATTTTATGCGGGAAAAATACCGGACATACAACACTGGCGTAGATAAAACCTGAGATTAAAAAAAGAATACAACTATGCAAAAATAACGAAATGCTAAAGAGATAATCTTGAAATTCATGGATGGGTCAAAAACATAAACATTCACTTTTGCGATTAGTCTTTAATGGATCGCAATTCGGTTGTTATTAATGTTCTTGGAAAGCAATGCTATATCTCCAGTTTATAATATTGTTCATATTATCGTGTGGTTCACCAGGTTTTGGCTGTTTTAAAAGGCATTAATTAACTACTTCTTAGATAACTTCGATAGCTTATGCATTATTAACCTTATTGTTTACCTAATTATTATTATTTTGATAATTTTAATTCTTATACACATCGGACTGTTTTTTCTTCGAAAAAGATTTCCTGGAATTTTCTTTTCAAATTTAGACTCATTGCTTTGAAATTATAAATATAATTTTCCTTCGAAATAACTTTTTTTAATTTTTTTAAGTAAATAATTAATTCAACCTTAGGTAAACGACTACGTGTATATTCAAATTACGTTTGTGTGTTCTAATTTGATAAATAAAAATCGTGCATCAGCCACATAAGCTGGGTAATGCGAATACTTCTAATAGGTGGATGGTATTCACGTGTTATCAATAGTCACTTAAATTATCTCGAAATTATTGAATAAACAATCAATGGTGATACCTGGATACTAACATAAGCAAATTAATGATTTTTGAAAACATTTTCACGGAACATATCAGGTTAAAAACTCCGAGTTGTATGCCAAATTTTTTTTTTACGCATGACACTGATCACAGGTTGAGCCGGGGCCGTAAGGCCCCGGTGATACCTAGTAATTGTATTAACTAATTGGGCAACCATATATGCAAAAAAAGAAAAAAAAAATCTTTTCTGCTGCTGATCAGCTGATGAGATTGGGTGTCCAATAGTAATCAAAAACAGGGTTACTCTTTTTAAACAGTCTTAGCATTTGACTAAAGTCAATGGTCAAGTAACGGGCTTCTAACGGTCTTCCACTAGTCTACGACCCAAATCAACGGCATCTTCTGGGACCCAGATCCTAATATGACCAAAAACATACGATCCTTTTACAAAATATCCCTAAAGGAAACAATAAGAATGTAAGTAAAGGTTACCCAAAAGCATACCAATTTCGTTGTCCCAAACAATAAAGGGGTGCCCAGTAAATCTTCCCCGTTAAAGGCCTTGACAAAATATCTTTCACATTGATTAGTGATGAAACCCTTGCTTCCTATTGGCATAAAGAGGTTTTTTCTAATGTAGAAGCTATATATAGTGAGGTCACTTGGCATAACTTTATTGGTCTACATTTTGTTTACGTCAAGTATTTAACTGTCCGTTAGTAACGCCGTCAATAAAAAGGAAGGCGGACAACACTTCTGTGACAGTTATCATCAAATTAATTTCCACTAAATACTTGATTGTACTGTAGTAACACCGTCTAAGGTGGACAATACTTCCGTCAAACCACGGAAGAATTTCCAGTACAAAATTTTGCTATGATGAAATTTTTTGTGCCAATTACAGAATGGTCATGCTTTTTGTAATTCGTTCATAAAATGGTCATGTTTTTAAATTCATTTACAAATGATCTTTTCCCATCCGACTTAACACTTTTGAATAAAACAGTGTTAATTTTTCCGTACAGACCCTCCCCCAAAGTACCCTTTCTAGTTAGCTAATTGATTGAGGTGGTGGTGATGAAGCGGCGGTGGTGGTGGTGGTGGAATCTTAAGAACCTCTGTAAACCCCTGAAGAGAAGCGATGGACCCTTTGGGTCAATGCGATGTAACGATCTTGAATGCGGTGTAAGGAACCTGAATGCGGTTTTACGATCCTGAATGCGATGTGACGATATGTAAGCGGCGGCATCACCACCTAGAAATAACACCACCGTTAAAAAAATTAGAATGAAGGAAAAAGTTAAAATTGTGTATAGATGGATAAATAGGAAGGATACATAGGTAATTTCATTAACATATTTAACTGTGAGTCACCACTTAACTCTCTTCCTGACGGAAGTATGATCACTTTTTTGATAATTTGTAACAGTGAGATGCTTTTGTGAATCGGGTCTTAATACTAGGATTGTTAATTTTGTACATTTTCCAAAAATTATCCCTTATAAAATTTTGCTTAAAAAAATCTTAACTTAATTTAATGGAAAAAGAAAACTTAACTTACTGTGTTTAGAATTTTGTGGAAGTCCAGACTCAATTGAAAGTTGAATACCTAATATATTAGGACTCTTTTTTTTTTTCCCTTAAATTAATACATAAAGAAAACAAAAACTACATAATTCACACATTTAATGTATTCGCCTCGTTGCACCAAATCTAAAATGCATCGCCACAACCAAACCAAAAATATGATTAAAATAAAAAATGCCCAACGCATAGCGCGAGCACAGATGTAATTAAGAATATACCCCTTCACCATAGTGCGTGCTTCATAGCCTAATTCTGCAAGGCTGCTAATGGGGTACCAATTTGCTTGGGGATATACCAACCCCAAGGCAAATGATATTTTGTCTTATTAACATTTGGTACACCCCCAAGCAAAACCAATCCCCTTATTAGCAATCTTGTAATTCTGGACAAAATCACCTTGGTACAATGGTAAGGTCTTAAACCGGTGACTTGAGTTGGAAACCCGTCACCGTCAAATTCTTTGTTGATAAAAACAACTTTTACAAGAAATGGCAGGCCCCACACCAAATAATTAACATTTTGGGTCACGTTTATTTCCAACAACTTCATCAGATTAGAATTGGCGCCTTTCTTTTTACTATAGAAAAATTCGATTTACCAACTTCATTATCTTTCCTAAGATTCGAGCCATACCTCCCACGTGCATCACGAGTAACCATCCACCGTCTATAACTATCTTCAATCTGCTTTATTCCTAAAATTCACAACAAAAACTCAAACTACACAACGAGATCCACTAAAGATTAAGATATCCGAAAGAAAAGAAAAAAAAAAATCATGGAAATCAAACTAGAAGATCATGAACAAGAGATGAAAAACCAAGGTCATGTCTGGAGTATAATCTGTGGTAGTGCTGATTCATCTGTACTTAAATGTACAATTGAATTAGGCATTTTTGATACAATTCATAATTCATCCAAACCCATGACACTATTCTCTTTATCATCAGCACTACAATCTTTATCTACTACATTGAAAACCGAAAACTTATATAGATTATTAAGATACTTATCTGAGATGAATCTCATTGCCATCAACTCAGTTGAAGGAAGTGATGATTATACATTTTCATTAACAGGTGTATCTGAATTACTGCTTAATAATCAAGAAAGAAGTCTGAAAGATTGGGTTACTGCTATAGACGAAGAACACTCAATGAACGGGTGGCATGAGTTAAGTGATTATTGTTTATCTTCTGATGACGCACCAACGCCTTTCGTGAAGTTACACGGGAAAACCATATGGGAATTAGCTGAAGAAGTTCCTGAAATTAATGCACTTATTAATAATGCCATGGCTTGTGATACTAAGATGGTAATGCCTGCATTTGTACAAGGTTGTGATAGTATCTTGAATGGTGTCAAGAAGTTAGTTGATATCGGTGGTGGTATAGGTGCTGCAATGAGTTATGTTCTTAAGGCTTATCCTGAAATAAAGTGCACGGTACTTGATTTACCTCATGTTGTTGCTGCTGCACCGCAGATTCCGGGTTTGGAAATGGTTGGCGGTAATATGTTTGAGTTCATTCCCCCTGCTGATGCTCTTTTATTAAAGGTATGCGATTCAGATGTCTTGGTCGATTTTGTTGGTGTTTATTAGTTGATGGGTATTTTCGAATCCAATTTTGTGCACATTCCTTTACAGATTCACATTTTGATTGTTTAACTAGTTATTAACCGGCTTTACTACTAAGTGCGCTAAAAAATTCGTTGCGCGTTACATAACAATCAAAAAAAACCAATTGACGTATGTCAGAACATTTTGTTAGGAAATGTGCATGAAATCGGATTTGTATTGCCTGTTTTTATTGATCGTTAGTTTTCTTTGTTTTAATAGTTCATGCTCCATAACTGGAATGATGCGGAATGCATAAAACTACTTAAGAGATGTAAAGAAACAGTTCCTGCTGATCATGGGAAAGTTATTATAATAGAAATGGTTTTGGATCAAGACGAAGATGATGATGATTTGACACGAGCTAGATTAAGTCTTGATTTGGATATGATGTTGAGTTCAGGAGGAAAAGAAAGGACTAACGATGAATGGAGAATTTTACTTGGAGAGGCTGGTTTCAATAAGATTGAATTCGTTCCTATTTTTGCTATTCAATCAGTTATTGTTGCATATCCTTAGTCAAGAATGAACTGGAACTGAGCTTGGAGGTAAAACTTTGATCACAAAATGGGTGACGCTTCCAAGGCTGGGTTGAAACCTCATTACAACTCCGCAGCTTCAATGTATAACTGGGCAGTTGTTATTTCTTTGAGAGTTGTATTTGCTTATAATTCTGTCTTGTTTCTAGCTTTTGTGTTTTTTATTTTCTTAAATCTATGCATATCCTTAGGCGAACATCGGCCTTACGGAGACAACATTGCAAATCGCGATTAATATTACATTATGAAGCCAAAGAAAGAATAAAAAACCTATCAGAGAAAAATTCCTGGTTTTCATATCTTCGAACCAAAAAGGAAACTGCCAACTACTGAGTGACTCGAGTACCGGAAACCTAGACTACTTGGTGTTGTCAAGAGATAACTTCCAAAATATGATTGGCACTTATATGGTATTTGAAGATCATGCCAAATCTTTAGCCATTTCACTTATGACTTGTTGACTGACTTGATTCTAGAACTCAAGTATAGAGTTACAGGTTGAGCTGACTCTGAAATGACCATACAAAACGCTTTCTTGTAGTAGCCGATTATATTCAAAAATGTCCTTTCACACATTTGAACAACAAGAAGATTACTTAGCTTCACTGATTCAAAAATGTCCAAAGACGAAACTTCTGCACCAAATCCATTCTGATCATCTACTAAAATGTACCTTACAGATTCCTTCCAAATGGGAGAAGAATTTTTCTGTGAAACCAATGGGAGGACATCTAAAATGAAAATTTATTTTCGGAAGTAAAATTATAAAAAAAAAATTTTTTTGACTAGGATGCCTTTTCAAAATTATGTCATGAACCTTACATATAGATTAACGAGCGAATGAAATAATCGGACGTAGGCCAATATTGATGTCAACCACTGAACCACATTAGTCTGTCCCACCCTTTATTTTAAAGTAATGTATCACGCCAAGTGAGATTTACGTATTCAATTTGTGTCAGATTCAGTCTTCTTTAATTTTTGTGCCATTTTTTTGTAAAAAGTTCCCTCCATTGCCAATGAACTAGCTATCTCACACATGGTATCCGTGGATCTCCATTAGTGAAGTATGTAAAATTTTTAATCCATTATTATGGGTCAAACAATTTGATAATGGAATCAAGAGAAAGAGGTAACATTTGAACAATACACTATGGAGATACACCGGCTCCAAAAAATGATAACCAATTAACACAAACATATTATGTCATCAAAAATGACCAACAAATATATCTGGATGATCCATGTAATCTCGGAATGGTTAAGTTGGGTAAGTATTCAGTGATAAGAACACAAATAAAAAAAAAAATCACTAGGATGTCGTCAGTTATAAAGAGAAATTGATTATGCAACAAAATTAAAGAGATTATAGATTCTTTATAGACGAAAACAGTTTGATCGTAGTGTCATGTCATCACCCTTCATATCATCCTTTACCTTGAAACTTGAAACTATGTAAATGCATCGGTACAAGGTTTATCCCATTATTCTGGTGCAGATATGCGGAATCTCTTAGTGGTATATCGTTCAATAATGTAAAATCAAACTGGGCCATTATTATGTATCTTAATTTCTTTTAAGGGTGCAATCTTTTTTGAATTTTAGTTTGTTTGCAAGTCTCTGTAAGTTGGCTCCCCTCGGAGGTTGTGTTGTATAACTTTGGTGGTTCACTTGGCTTACTTCTTGTGACCATGTTAATTTTTTTCGTATAATTTTAATTTTTGCCGAGGAAAAAAAAGAGGTTTACGCCACTCTTCTGTTTCAAAATATCGTAACTGATTATTTTTCGATGGGTCTATTGGTTTCAAAATATTATAACTGATTATTTTTTGATGGGTCAATTAGAGCAAGTCTTATGGTGGAATCCAACCTATTCCAAGTGTGGAAAATCCATGGAATGTCAAGTCTAATGGCTTCCAAGTTGGTATTTTCCACATAAAATCCAAGCAAGGTTCCACGGTTTGGTGGAATGGCGCGTGGAATCCATCAAAAACGTCAATAACAATAGCGCTGAACGTCAATAAGAATGGCGCGGTAGAGGACAAGAAACGCTAATAAGAATAGCGTAAAACGCTATTAAGATTGGAGCTTAGCTCCATTAAGATTGGCGTTTTTTTTTTATCCGTAGATTTAAACTGAGTTTTTGAGAATCTAACGGCTAAGAAAAAAAACTCTAATAAGATTGGAGCTTAGCTCCATTAAGATTGGCGTTTTTTTTTTATCCGTAGATTTAAACTGAGTTGTTGAGAATCTAACGGCTAAGAAAAAAACGCTAATAAGATTGGCATTTAGCTCCATTAAGAATAGTGTTTTTTTAGCGCTATTAAGAATGGAGCTTAGCTCCATTAAGATTAGCGTTTCTACTATTCCACCATTACACTTGCGCTTCCATCCACAGTTCCAAGTACTGAGGTGGCGTGGAAGATGAAAGATGGATGGATTCGACCATAAGACTTGCTCTTAGTTTGGTTTTTAATTTGTTTTCCCTCTTGGAAACATTTGTATAAAAAGGTAATAGAGAATTGGAAATTACCAATATGAGTCTCAAAGCATCATAAGAAATTTGAAAAGATCATGTGTTTTATTTGAAAATGGTAAGTTATGTTGGCTATACGGTTCGAAGCTTCACCTTGCATTGCTTAAAAAGGTAAAACAACAAGTAGGGAGGCCTTGTGCACAATCAGTCTTCTCATCATCAGTTGCTCATTTTATTTTCTTGCACACTAACTCAGACATTAGCTTATTGATATTTATTTGTAAGAAGAGTATCATGCTTACTGATTTGTTACCAATATCCCACAAGCAAGAAATAGACCCGTGCATCGCACGGGTGAGAAACTAGTTAGAGTTTAAAAATCAATCCATCCCACAAAGGTATTAGTGGTTCATGGTTGTTCCTATAGTTACCAGGGCTCCCAAAGGGTTAAAATCTTCTTCACCTTTCTTAGAACCGGCAGCCTCGGGGCCAAAGTCCAAACCAAGTAACAAAATAAGCTACTCCCTCCGTCCCACTATTAGTTGACCTATTTACTTTTAGATTTTGTCCCATAATAGATGACCTATATCATTAAACAAGGAGATATTTTTAGAATTATTCTTTTAATTGATTATAAAAAATATAAGAAATATGCATAATTTGATAGGCACTTTTATATTCGCTGCGCAGGTGTTTTAAAGTGTTTTTCAACGTATGAAGTTTGCGAACATCCATGGTATAGTTTGAGAGATAAATCATTTCAAAATTTAACAGGTTATTATCTATAAGGGTATAATTGTAAAAATTACTTACAAATACTATTTTCCCTTCTTTACCTTAAAAATTGTGCAAACTTGAATTACGTCATCTGATAATGGGACGGAGGGAGTATTAGACACGGATCTAGGATGGTCGATTGGTATCCATTCTTCAGAATGGTGGGTCCCACGTCAGCCATAAGACGGTGACTATATGCCAGACAGGTGTAGGCGCTCTTAAACGCGCCGACATGTTCTAAATAAATAGGCTAAACGGGGCAAGCCTACTACGGGCATCTACAACCATTACCCAATCCAGGCGGTACGTCCCACTATACCAAGTTACTTGTAGGAAACACCATCGAAGATAAAATTCTAAAAAATAAGGCAAAGCAAAGTAAAAATCAAGGCTAAGCTTCATTAATGGGGGCCTATATTCCGGATGAAATCGTTGCTTATAACATCTTGTTAAGGTTACCAGGAAAATCAATATCCCGAATCAGGTGTGTATGTAAATCATGGTTTAACTTATTAAAAGAACCTTTATTTGATGCTTTGGTGGATTTGGAGAGACTAAAAATGGAAATAAAGCGCTCAAGAATCAAACTGATATCATATCGACTAGGTGTTACGCCCGTGCTCTGCACGGGCCTAGTTACAGTCTAATTTGCATGATGCTCAAGCTCGAATGAAGAATTATGCTGACAAACATAGAACTGAACGTCCTTTTGCTGTGAATGATTTGGTTTTCCTTCGACTCCAACCATATAGGTAGACTACAGTCCGTGATAAATCTTTCACTAAACTGTCTCCAAAATTTTATGGACCCTTTCGTATTACTGAGAAAATTGGGACCGTAGCATATCGGTTGGAATTGCCTGTCACTAGTCGCATACATTCAGTTTTCCATGTTTCTCAGTTAAAACTGAAACTTGGTTCTTCATCTGTTGTTAATGCTGACTTACCAGTTACGATAGATTATGAAAAATGGAAACCTGAGCAGATCTTAGACCGTAAGATGTTTAAAAAAGGTAACACTGCAGGAACTAGGTGGCTCGTTAAGTGGAAGGATCGTTCAACTGAGAAAGCAACTTGGGAAGATGCAGATGAGTTTCTTACTCGATTTCCATAGTTTCAGACTTGAGGACAAGTCGTATTTCAGGCGGGATGGGATGTTGCAGTACCAGCACCATATTATCTTATTTCCTTATTTAGAGCTGTCGTGTTTAAGTTATTTCTTTCCTTAGGTAAAACAGTTGCTTTCAATTGAACTAGCATGTTGATCGAGTCTGGCACTTGCCTTAATTACGTTAGACTTGAGTAGGAAGTAAAGTTAGCTATAAAAGCTATACTTTGTTTGACGTAGAGATTACAATCAATTAAAACTAAAATTTAAGTTATTTTACTTTTCTTCTTGTTTCAATATTTTGGTTATTGTATTTTACAAATTCTTAGTGTTCTTACGTGACTCTTGCGCTTATTTGGTCTAGAATCCTAATAGTAAATCATGGTGTAACTTACTGAAAGAACCTACATTTGTTCTATTGGTGAAACGGGAGCAACATGTGATCAAAAGAAATCGCTTGGAAATCGAACTGAAATCGTTAAAAGAAAAAGAAAATGAACAGCTGCAGGTAATGTGTATACACACACACACACATATATATATATATATATATATGTCTCGTACGACATGTTTTGCATGATGTTTTGAACCTCTTGATGATTTTTGTGTATAGATCATTGGGTGATGATAGTTACGACTTGAATTCAAAACTTGTCATTATTTAAATCCTACTGAACAATTAAAAAAATGCAGAAAAAGACACTTCCGTATATGTTGATTATTCTTTATAAATATTTTGGATGTAGAAAGTAATTCGTACAGAGATTGAAATACTAAAGCTGGAGGTGTTAGAGAGTTTGCTTCGTATGAGAAAGCTTCGCACTATTATGGATAGCTAGATAGATTGGCTAGTCTTTTTTTTTTTTGATCAGAAGATTGGCTAGTTATTATTCAGTAATTAGGATGTTCATTTTGCTTATATGTATCTTGACTTGAAAGAGTTTAAAACCTATGATATCAGAGGGCCGAGAAAATGACTATAAATTGTTTTTTCAGTTACTAGGATGTTCATTTTGCTTATTTTCTTGATGACTCGCCCTTTATGTATTTTAAATTGCAATGAGAAACAATGCACTTGAGCGTCATGTTTGTGGAATTGTAGCTTCAATTTCTGAAACAAACTAATGAAATGGCAGTAAAAGTCAGAAATGGTTTATTTCGATGAGAAAGCTCTAAGCATTCGACACTGCAAACTAGGATGCATATTCCAAACACCAACAAAAGCAACCACTATCCAACAGATTGCAACATAAATAAACCAAACAAGAACTCTTCATTATACTAAACCCATTTCTTAAACTTCCATGTTATATATCACCTACAAGTCTTTATTCTTGTTACAGATTCTTTCCCATCAAGAAGCGCATACAAAACCTCTTTGTCGAACACTTGATTGTTGTAACTCTTGCAAGAAGAATACAGAATGATTTGGCCAATCAACTCTACGAAGTTTAATCCGGCCATTATGATCACACAGAAAGCAAACAGCAAAATCCGAACTATGATATGAATGTTAATGACCGTAACCAAGCCTGCAATAAACAAAACTTCAGAAGTAGCAAGCAAGTAGGCAAGTACAAGAAAAAACTGGAATACCAGTTCTCCCATGCAAGAGTTGTTTACTCCTTTTCATGCTGATAAACCATGAAACATCGGTTCGAGAGCGGAGATCACGGCTAAGTTCAGAAATGCTATAATATACACATCAACACCAATGACGAAGAAAACATAAATGATAGCAAACATGATAGATATAACATTATTCATTTTGGGTATTATCAGATAAATGAAAGCAAAGTTGGCTAGGTAGGCACATATCATGAGAGGTAAAGCGTAAAGAAAGGTGATTAAAATACACTTTGATAAATGTGGAGTGGCGAAAAGAATGAAAACACAAGAAACAGGTTTGGAAACGTAATGAGAAGATATGGTGAAGATCAGACGGAGTTTAGAGTGTAATAGGTTTCTACAATGCAGAAAACCCGAGATTAACTATGTTTATATAGATGTTTTACATAGCTTGACGTACATGACATTCCTAATAGAACCACACTATATACAGAAGGCAAACAATTACAATAGGAAATAAAAACAAAGTTTTCCTATTCTCTAACACCCTCCCTCGATCTAAGCGGGTGATCGGAGATAGTAAGCTTAGAGAGTAGAAAAGAGAAACGGTTTCTTGAGAGACGTTTAGTAAAGACGTCTGCAATCTGATCCTTAGAGCAAACAAAACGAACAATCAGTTGACCGCGTTGAACCCTTTCGCGAACAAAATGATAATCGATTTCAATATGTTTAGTACGACCATAAAAAATAGGATTCATGGTAAGATAGGTAGCACCAAGATTATCACACCATAAAACGGGAGGAGTGCACACCGAAATTTGAAGTTCTTTGAGTAGAGACTCAATCCACATGAGTTCAGCAGTAGCAATAGAAAGCCCTCGATATTCAGCCTCGGTACTGGACTTAGAGACTGTTTTGTGTTTTCGAGCACTCCAAGAAATGATATTCGATCCTAAGTACACTAGTAGAAAAATGGGCTTAGATGACAGTTAAAAACTTTCACCAAATTATTTATGTGACAGCTTTGGAAAAATATTAGACTGTCACCAAAGCCTTTGTTACGAAAGGTCTTTAAGAAACTGTTACAAAATTTTGACGTAAGGTAACAGTTTCTTAAATAAAAACAGATCATTGTTGACAGCATATGATAACATTTTTAAGCAAAACGTAAATCGGAAACTCAATTTCTTTATCTAAGGTAACTTAGTTTCTTCATAAACCTGTCATTGTTGCCAAGTTTCGTAACATCTTTTGATAAAACTGTTATCGCAAACTCAATTTCTTGTACTAAGATAACAGTTCTCTAGATAAACTGTCATTGTAAGCCATACTATGTGACAGATTGTGTATTAAACCGTCATTATACACCTAGCCCAAGGTAACCGATTTTCCACAATACTTCCATCCTATAGAAGTTGACATGACTTAATATCAGGTGATTGTTTGTACCCAAAATTACTCTTGGGCACAAAACACGATGAATGGATTATTTGGTGTGAATTTAGAGTTGGAGGCGAATTGAAGAACAAATAAAAGTGACACAGGTTTTTACGTGGTTCGGCAAGATGTGCCTACGTCCACGGATGAATCCCCTTGGGGAGTGATTTTTTTATTGATAATTGTGTTACAGTGTCTGTTTTTTCCTCCTCTTCGCTCCCCCTTCCTGATTTATGCCCTCCACTATTTATACAGTTTCATATCTAAATATAACATAAATTACATTAACTGCTCATTCAAGCCACCATCATCAATTCTATATGAAACAGCTGGAGTTAATTCTGCATGTATGAAATCACGCCTTTAGTCTTGCATGATTTGAAACTACGCCTTTAGTCTTTGCATGACCAAATCGCGCCTTTAGTATTGCATGGCTGAAACTGCTGCAATTAGTACTGCATGGAATTCAATGGATGAAACTTTTGGAATTCAATTTTGCATAAATGATGGCTGACAGTATTGGTGGACACTTGCTGGCTGAACAACTGACTGCATGGGCAAGGACTGGCTTGATGGTTGACAGACATGATGGCTGGCAGCGTTAATGGAGGCTGGCTGGCAGCATGGTTGGAGACTGGTTGACGGCATGGTTGGAGACTAGTTGACCGACCATTGACTTTGACCATTGACCTTGACCGTACGTTGACTTTGATAGTTGACCGACTTTGATCATTGACCTGTCTGTGTAGACTGGTGGGCTTCCTTGGTTGACTGGTTAGCGGGCTTGGATAGGGACCAAAAGATGATTCAAGTATCAATTTGGCCCATTAAGTGGTATTTTTACTTATGGTACAAACATCGCCCCCTCTTAACCTCCAACTTGTTGGGGGTTAAGAAAAATTTCGTGTTCCTTAGTCAGTGATAAAACTCGCCCCCAAGTGTGGATTACTGATGTTGAGGTGATCGGCGAACTTCCCTTGTTGTTTGCGGAAACCAAAACGCCCCGTGAGTAAATTTTTGTTGTTGAAGCGTAAATAGAACTGTCTTCGTTGACTATGTAGATCGTAATCAAGTCGCCCCAAGTGAGGCTATTGTGTTCGGCGGAAAAACAGTTGAGTATGAACCATTGTTGTATGCGAAATCGGACCGAAGGCTTTGAATCCCTTTCTCAGAACGAAACGTGATGCTCCCGATGTAAAATTGAATCGTGGTAGTTGCGTTGGACTTGTCTCAGTGATGGCCACAAAAAGCGCCTTCTACAAGAATGAGCAAACTGGGTAGTAACAAGATTGAGCAAAAATGGTTTGCAGCATCTTAATCACCGCTCGCAGTTAAACGAGTAAAATTGTACCGCAACAAATGTTCACACCGATGCAAGCAGTTGACGAAGCAAGACCGCACCGCAAACCGCGGCTACCGGATCAGCCAGAATCGGCGAATATAGCTGGACTCATTAACTTTGCCTACCTGAACCGGCAGCAGATTTTCGGCTACTGCGCAACTACGATCACTGACCGACAGGAGCGACGAGCAACCGCACATAAAGCAGCTCGCGATCACTGGACCGGGCAGGAGTTGGCAAATTGGATCAGCAGCAGCTTCGATCACCGGGTTCGCAAAGATCGATCATCGCACTGCGATCACCGACTTCAGGAGCAACGAGCAAACTTCACTACAAAGAAACTGCGATCACTGGACCGGGGCAGGAGTAACGAGCAAAATCACAGTAAAGAATATAGCGATCAGCCGGCTAGGGAGTTGCGGCAGTGATCTACGCAGCAGCTTCGATCGGTGTCCGCAGCAGCATCGATCATTACGGCCCATTGCGATCAATTTGGATCTGCAGAGCAACGGTAGCAAAACTTCACTCATGCCACCGCGATCGGGCGGGCTCAACGGGAGTAACGAGCAAAATCTGCTTGGCCCAGCGGCCAGCATCAGTGGGATTTGCGGGAGTTGCGAGCCCAATTTGGGCTGCGGCGACAGCTTTTATCACCGGGTCTGCAAGAAGATTTAGCATTGCAAAGAAACAACGTCGACCGGGCTAACGAGTGGCAGGCAAAACACTACATCACCGCTATCAGTGGGAATGCAGGAGTTAACGAGCAGCTTGGCTAGCAGCTTCGATCACTGATGCGGCGCTGCGAGGGACCCGATTTAAACAGTTCGATAAACCTAGGTGTAACCGTTACAAATAAACTAGACAAGCATCGGTTGCGTCCAAGCGGGAGTGCTTCCATCGCATCAGTTCGTCAATCGAGTCGAGAATTCATAGGCAAAAATCGGGCTGCATCGGTCGCGTCCAACCGAGTCGACGATTGCTTGAACCGAGTACAATAATTCAATCGGCATAACTATAGCAATTTAACATTACGATTGTAAAAATTGCGCAAAAATATTAGGGTGTACACTCGCCCCCTCTTAATCCACCGCAACTCGTTGCGGGATTAAGAAGTTTGGGTTACACGAAGTTTCGGCTTTCGAAGCTCAATCCCGCATTGCGATTAGGTGCTATGTAACTCGCCCCCAAGTGTATGAAGTGTTACACGACTTGCCCCAAAAGAGTTATTTCATATCATGAGGTGTTACATATCTTTCCCCCAAGTGCTACTTGGTCACATTGAAGTGATATGCAACTTGCCCTCGGAAGATAGTAATTGTCATGTTTGCTCAATGCTTGCACAAGGGTGCACTTTGCCTTGCTTGCATTTTGCTCGCGCATGGGATTTTGAATATGTCGCTATCCGGAATTCGCGTGGGGGCCAATCCTACTATTCCGGATGCGCGAGAATTGAAATGTGTGCATCCCCTCGTGAGAAGATGCTTGCCACATTAAAGGTGTCTTCTTGAACAAAAGTATGCATGAATATATGAAAAGATGCAAAAATATGTAAATTGTATACTTACCTTATTGAAAATGTTCTTGTGACTTTGCTTACGAAGTGATTAGGATGCCCACCGGCTATGTCGGTGTTTTCAGGCGTCGATGATTAGTATAGTTGCCTTAGCGTCTCGTCTCGACTTAGTAATTGATTTGTCTCGTGGGACTGGAATGCACCCGATTAAGTCCAAGCTGGATCGAAGACGGTTGCCACAATCGTATTTCAGCCACTGTGATCAAATTATACCTTTAACATGATTATGCGCAAAAGCTGGTCAATCGGTTGTAAGGAAAACTGTATTGAAACAATTTTTGGGAAAATCGGACTACGATTCGACCCACTGGATCGTAGGAATTAAAAGGATTTGGGTCATGTTCGATCAACAAAGCTAACATTTATTCTTTGTGAAACCGGATTGCAATAGTTCGATCAACTGACTGTAATAGTTATGTGGAAAAGGACTGCAGCAGTTCGATCTACTGGACTGCAGTATTTTCGGTGGTGATTGAATGTGACCGTTTCTGGAGCTGTCATTTTATATTTCTAAAATTTCTAACCTTCTCCGGAAATTAGAATGCCGCCTTCACGACCTTGGTAGTTGACATACGATCTCATCGGGCCAACAATCACTCAGTTTGGATGCACGAAGAAGAAGTTTTCGAGGAAACAAAATTGGTTGGTCAGCGCCTTGCTCTAACATGTTGATGACGTGATTGTACCCAAAAAAATATTATTTTCCAATTGCAAAATTTTACCTTCATGTCGTAGGATATTGAAATGTGATCGCAACGAGCCAAAAATCATCCAATTCGGACGTGAGACGAAGAAGATATCAACGAAACAAATTTTTAGACCAAGCCCTAGTGGGGTGTACATATCCGCAAGGCAAGAGAAACTGGGCGGAATAATCCGAGGGCTACGGGATTAAGTTGCGCCGCGTTCCATTGAAACAGGGGCTACGGAATTAAGATGTACCGCGAAGCACCGAACCAGCCCCTCCAATTACTCGGCAATTAATCGCCGCGTCCTACTAATCGGAAGAAGAACCACAAGTAACAATAGGCATACCTTGTCCATTTGCTGTAGTAATAGAGTCACCACTAGTGTAGGAAGAAGTAGATGCTATGTTAGAAGAATCAGAAGTAAGGTAATGTGTTGCTCCAGAGTCAACAAACCATGGATTGTGTCCAAAAACATTAGATGTAGTAAGCATGGCTTGAATGTTGCGAGGTGGATCACGACCTTGATAGGAAAAATTGATGCGATTCCAACATTCAAAGGAAGAATGACCATACTTTTGACAGATCTGACAAGTAGGTCTCTCCTCAGTACCAAAAGATACAGGTCTTGGAACAGAAGTAAGATGAGAAGGTGGTGGTGGTGGAGGTAGTGTAGGTAAAATACCAGAAGACCTACCAAATCCTCTTCCAGAAAAACGACCTCCTCTTGAAAAAGGTTGATTTGAACCTCTATTTCCCCTTCCATAACCTCTACTAGGTAGTAAAAAAGGCTCTATTGGTTGATTCAATAGATGCGGCGGTAGTATTGCGTTGAATAACTAATTCTTCACTCATTAAGAGATTATGTAATTCAATACTTGACACGAGTGGACTTGAATTCGAATAGAAGTTGCAAAAGAACAATATTCAGGACCTAGACCAGCTAGAGTAATAACAACAATTTCATCATCTGTGATAACAGATCCACAAGCAGCAAGTTGATCTGTAATATTCTTGATTTCATTCGTATACTCAGCATTTGTGGAGTTACCTTTCTTGAGTGTAAGCAGCTTAGTCCTTAGTTGTATAGAATGAATTGAAGATACTCTAGCAAATCTTTCAGAGATTGCTTTCCACAATTCACAAGAAGTACAGACATTAGCAAAGTAAGAAATTACCTTGTCAGAGATCGTAGAATTGATCCAGAGAATGATAGTCGAATCCTCATCAATCCAATCTGTGTATAATGGATTTTCAACACCATTATTAGTATTAGTTCTTGTTGTATATTGAACAGGACATTCATGAGATCCATCAAGAAATTTCATAATCTTGAACTTTCGAATAACAAGAAGCATTAAAGATTTCCAAGTGAGATAATTTGAGTCGGTAAGCTTGAGATTAACAATGCTCATGAGTTGATTAAGTGGAACTTTGGAGTTGGAGATGTAGAAGGAAGTTGGATTCTCCATTGTAGCAGATCTAAAAAATCAGAACTGAAAGTGATAAAGAAATTGAAAGAAATAGAGATTTAGATGAAGATGAAGATGAATTAGCAGAGAAACGTAGATAAGATCGAACCCAGAGAAATCAAAATCTTATGATTTCTCATCTGATACCATAGTTACACAAAGAAGAATAGAAAGAATATTTGTTTATTAAACAAAGCTAAATTACAAGAAGAGAAGTATTCAGTGTTATATACATGCACTGAATAGATGAGTAACACGTGTAATAATCCTATTCAATGACTAAAGATCAGTAACAGTAATACAGCTGTAATAAAACAGTAATACAGCTGTAATAAATGAACCACACACTGAGTGTGTTACTAATATGGGTATTTTAAAAGACAAAATGCCAATAATAACTCAAACAAGAATTCGTTGATCTAAATGTCCCTACTTCTGAAGATAGACCATCAAAGTCTCCAAGAGTTCAAATCAATGATTTTGATACTTCTAAGTTGGAACGTGATCCAGGATTACGCCAACAAATTTGGAATTATCAGGTTGATTTGCACAATGTAATTCGACGGGCATATATTACCGCTGGTCCATACCAACCTAAAGATCTGAATACCCGAAGTCTGGAGACGAAGCTCATCAACGTGGTTTCTGTTATTCGTGGTTCGTATCATTTCCTAGTTGGTTAGAATATTCCCAGCAAAAGATGCAGCTTATTGTCTCCCATGTTTAATTATTTTTTTATAATCTATATACGGCCCCTCCAAGATTTATATCCTAGCTCCGCCGCTGAACACATAATACCCAAATATTTGGAAAATATTTATATTGGAAACATAAAATAAATGTGCCCAAGACAAAGACAACACAACACAACACGGCACAACATGTTTATTTTTCTGACACAACACAACACAACACGACTTCTAACATGGCACAACACGACACGTCTTAATCTCTGGCATAGCACAACACGACACACAACACGTTAAGCACGTGATTTTTTGGGCTGGGCTGTGCCGAACCGGCACGTTTTACCCCTCTAGCTAGGACCTCTCAAATTTCTTTCAAAACCATCAACATCCACGGTATTGTGTTCCTAGATTTGAGGTTAACCAGTTAATGCAATATAAACCACCTCACCGGTGGATATAAGGCAAAGTAACATCCCATAACATAGTGAAAAGCAAAACACATATTAGCAAAACACATGAGAAGCTGGAGATCTTAAAACATAGCATAAACATAATAAGCAACGGCCAAGTGAAATGTTTTGTGAGCGCTCGGTTATAAAGCATGCACAAAATATGCACCCCCAGGTTTTTTTAGGCCTACTTTTGGATATGTTTTTACAAGAGAAGCTGACTCTTATTAAAGCAAATTAGGAAAAACTTAAAAAAGCAAATATGTCTGGGCATTGGGTGATTTTGTACATAATCTACTGGACTAACCCAAAATGATCTTGTCGACCACCATAGGCTTGTTAATGGTTTTTTCTCCCATTAATTCTTTCCATCGTGGTTTTTAAATACGTACCAAGTTCCTGTTTCTTTCGCCAAACACCACTTTGGGCGAGTGCTTAACAACTAAACCGTCTGGCGTTATTCGACTTGCATGGTATATTTTATCTTATTATTTATTAATTCATAAAATCATCACCTCTATAATATACTTCAACTTTATATTTAAATTCTGAATGTAACTCGAAATTTCCAGGGTATGACACCAAATCCAATCTTTTTTGATTAATTGGAAAAAATGTCACGCTTCATATTGACACAAAGTCACCATATATAAAGTCCAATTAATCAACAGAACTACGGAATGGGTGCTAGTGTTGTGACCAATGCCTTCGTCATTGTGACAGCTTAGAAAAATACCCCGATCCGTTACCTTTTCCGTCCCTGTTAGGAGTCCAATTCTCGATAATTAACCAGTCAATTTCTCGTCATACGAGAAATGGTTGTAGCCGAAATATCACTTCTAACCTTGCTTATAATTTTGTGCAACTGTTTTAACGAATGACATACTGACAGTGGTATTAGGCACGGAGTTCATGTGTAAACTTAGTCCACCACCCACTATAATAAAAAAATCTAATTAAAAATGATGGTGTTTTACAAGTTTGAAACACCATCATATATTTCTTTCAAACTCTTCTTTTTCGAAATTTTTACTTTTTTTGTGCCATGATTGATTAGTATTATTATCAATAAATCTCCGTTTTTTCAAATTTCCCCTCTCTTTTCTTCTTTTGCCTTTTTTTTTTTTTTTTTTGGTGGATTATGATATATTCACATGAGCAAAATAAATAAATTAACGTTGGTATATATTTTGGGAAATTTTTATCCATACTGAAATTTGTTACTACTTTTGAATCACTCCTACTCCAAGAAAACATACAAATTCAGTCACTGTATAATTGCATAGTTCAGCATATCAATTCAGTCACTGTATAATTGCTTACTTCCAAGTATTAATTGGCCACTTATATTCAATAGTTACGTCTTTAATAAAGCAAAAGCTAACAACCCACCGTGGCAGAGATCGTAGAATTGATCCAGAGAATGATAGTCGAATCCTCATCAATCCAATCTGTGTATAATGGATTTTCAACACCATTATTAGTATTAGTTCTTGTTGTATATTGAACAGGACATTCATGAGATCCATCAAGAAATTTCATAATCTTGAACTTTCGAATAACAAGAAGCATTAAAGATTTCCAAGTGAGATAATTTGAGTCGGTAAGCTTGAGATTAACAATGCTCATGAGTTGATTAAGTGGAACTTTGGAGTTGGAGATGTAGAAGGAAGTTGGATTCTCCATTGTAGCAGATCTAAAAAATCAGAACTGAAAGTGATAAAGAAATTGAAAGAAATAGAGATTTAGATGAAGATGAAGATGAATTAGCAGAGAAACGTAGATAAGATCGAACCCAGAGAAATCAAAATCTTATGATTTCTCATCTGATACCATAGTTACACAAAGAAGAATAGAAAGAATATTTGTTTATTAAACAAAGCTAAATTACAAGAAGAGAAGTATTCAGTGTTATATACATGCACTGAATAGATGAGTAACACGTGTAATAATCCTATTCAATGACTAAAGATCGATAAAGATATCTGACTGTAATAAAACAAGAATATCAATTGTAATAAATGAACCACACACTGAGTGTGTTACTAATATGGGTATTTTAAAAGACAAAATGCCAATAATAACTCAAACAAGAATTCGTTGATCTAAATGTCCCTACTTCTGAAGATAGACCATCAAAGTCTCCAAGAGTTCAAATCAATGATTTTGATACTTCTAAGTTGGAACGTGATCCAGGATTACGCCAACAAATTTGGAATTATCAGGTTGATTTGCACAATGTAATTCGACGGGCATATATTACCGCTGGTCCATACCAACCTAAAGATCTGAATACCCGAAGTCTGGAGACGAAGCTCATCAACATGGTTTCTGTTATTCGTGGTTCGTATCATTTCCTAGTTGGTTAGAATATTCCCAGCAAAAGATGCAGCTTATTGTCTCCCATGTTTAATTATTTTTTTATAATCTATATACGGCCCCTCCAAGATTTATATCCTAGCTCCGCCGCTGAACACATAATACCCAAATATTTGGAAAATATTTATATTGGAAACATAAAATAAATGTGCCCAGCACAGCACAACACAACACAACACGGCACAACATGTTTATTTTTCTGACACAACACAACACAACACGACTTCTAACATGGCACAACACGACACGTCTTAATCTCTGGCATAGCACAACACGACACACAACACGTTAAGCACGTGATTTTTTGGGCTGGGCTGTGCCGAACCGGCACGTTTTACCCCTCTAGCTAGGACCTCTCAAATTTCTTTCAAAACCATCAACATCCACGGTATTGTGTTCCTAGATTTGAGGTTAACCAGTTAATGCAATATAAACCACCTCACCGGTGGATATAAGGCAAAGTAACATCCCATAACATAGTGAAAAGCAAAACACATATTAGCAAAACACATGAGAAGCTGGAGATCTTAAAACATAGCATAAACATAATAAGCAACGGCCAAGTGAAATGTTTTGTGAGCGCTCGGTTATAAAGCATGCACAAAATATGCACCCCCAGGTTTTTTAGGCCTACTTTTGGATATGTTTTTACAAGAGAAGCTGACTCTTATTAAAGCAAATTAGGAAAAACTTAAAAAGCAAATATGTCTGGGCATTGGGTGATTTTGTACATAATCTACTGGACTAACCCAAAATGATCTTGTCGACCACCATAGGCTTGTTAATGGTTTTTTCTCCCATTAATTCTTTCCATCGTGGTTTTTAAATACGTACCAAGTTCCTGTTTCTTTCGCCAAACACCACTTTGGGCGAGTGCTTAACAACTAAACCGTCTGGCGTTATTCGACTTGCATGGTATATTTTATCTTATTATTTATTAATTCATAAAATCATCACCTCTATAATATACTTCAACTTTATATTTAACTTTCTGAATGTAACTCGAATGTGAATCTGCAGTTCACGATTCTGCATGCGTTTTCATACCTAATATTCGAAAAGGGAATCGCATCATGATTTAAAAACCTTGTCCTCAATCGCTAAAAAGTAGATCCGAGGAAAAGCATTACCACGGACTCCTCGTGGGTGGTGTCAAAGGTAATTTTATTGAAAACTGTGGTAACTGAAATTATATATTTTACATTATTATCCTTGGTAACAACTACTTACCAAAGCAAATTTTAACTTACTGAAAAAATAAATAATGGTAACAACTCGTCAAAAAAAAGGACAAGAACTGCACAGAAAGCGTACATTTCTTTTGGTATTCCACTAACTCATCAGTGGTAGACCATATGCCTGTCTACTTAGAGCAAGTTTTATGGTGGAATCCAACCTATTCCAAGTGTGGAAAATCCATGGAATGTCAAGTCTAATGGCTTCCAAGTTAGTGTTTTCCACACAAAATCCAAGCAAGGTTCCACGGTTTGGTGGAATGGCGCGTGGAATCCATCAAAAACGCCAATAACAATAGCGCTGAACGCCAATAAGAATGGCGCGGTAGAGGACAAGAAACGCTAATAAGAATAACATAAAACACTATTAAGATTAAGATTGGCGTTTTTTTTTTATCCGTAGATTTAAACTGAGTTGTTGAGAATCTAACGGCTAAGAAAAAAACGCTAATAAGATTGGAGCTTAGCTCCATTAAGATTGGAGCTTAGCTCCATTAAGATTGGCGTTTTTTTTTTATCCGTAGATTTAAACTGAGTTGTTGAGAATCTAACGGCTAAGAGAAAAAAACGCTAATAAGATTGGAGCTTAGCTCCATTAAGATTGGCGTTTTTTTAGCGCTATTAAGAATGGAGCTTAGCTCCATTAAGATTAGCGTTTTTACTATTCCACCATTAGACTTGCGCTTCCATCCACAGTTCCAAGTGCTGAGGTGGCGTGGAAGATGGAAGATGGATGGATTCCACCATAAGACTTGCTCTTATAGCACTTACCTCAACTCAAACATCCCAAAACACTCCGACTTGCAATTATCTAACTCAGTGGCCGGTAGAATCAAGTGTTTTAGAGACAGAGAGAATGAAGAAAGTAATTAGATACGACCGGGAGGTACCAACCTCAGCTGATTCTGTCTGGGCAGTTTATGGCTCCCCCGATATTCCTCGTCTTCTTAGAGACGTTCTACTTCCTGATGTCTTCGAGAAATTGGATGTCATTGAAGGGAATGGTGGTGTTGGTACTGTTCTTGAGGTTGCTTTACATCCAGGTAAAACAACTATACGTACAGCAGAACCCTCTTATTGAGTATTATCACACACTTTCTCGTGATTACATATATATTCATTACTCATCCTTTATTTACTGCTTTTAGGTGTGGTGGCTCGTAGTTACAAAGAGAAATTTGAAACCATCGACCATGAGAAGCGATTAATGGAGGTTAGTGTTATCGAAGGAGGATTCTTAGACATGGGATGCACATCTTACCTGAATAAGATTCATGTTGTAGAAAAAACCTCTAAATCTTGTGTCATTAAATCGTCTATTATCTACGAGGTGAAAGAAGAGTGTGCTGATGAAATGTCTAAGTTAATCACAACCATCCAGTTGGAGTCTATGGCGGATGTCATCTCTAAGTATGTTCTTAATAAATCTGTTCCTAAGAAGCAATCTCTAGTAAGGAAAGAAGTTACATATGAGACGGAGGTACCAAGCTCAGCTGATTCCGTTTGGGACGTCTATAGTTCTCCTGACATCCCTCGACTACTTAGAGATGTTCTGCTTCCTGGTGTTTTCGAAAAGCTACATGTCATTGAAGGTAATGGTGGCGTTGGTACTGTGCTGGACATTGCTTTCCCTCTAGGTATTCCTACAACCACTGCTATTTACTACTTGCATATGTTTTTGTTTTAGAAGTAGTGCCACTGGCTAGCGAAGCCAGAAATTAAAACGGTAGGGGACAAAACACATATAATCGATCTTTTTACTACTTTTAGGTGCAGTGCTGCGAAGTTACAAGGAGAAATTTGTGTGCATCAACCAGGAAAAACGATTAAAGCAAGTAGTTATGATCGAAGGGGGATACTTAGACATGGGGTGCACATTTTACATGGACAGGATCCATGTCCTAGAGAAAACCCCTAACTCATGTGTTATTGAATCATCCATCGTTTATGAAGTGAAGGAAGAGTATGCTGATAAAATGTCTAAGCTAATCACAACTGTTACCATTGAAGTGTATGGCAGAAGTCATATCTAGTTATGTTCTTAAGAAGAAGCAATTCCAAGTACTATTAGGATTAGAGGTTACACCGAAATTAAGATCAAGTCTATTGCTGTTTTTAGTCGTCTGTTTTGCTATAGTTGGTGGTATGTTGATTGCAGCTGTTCCGCGGTATTGACAGGAGTGTATGTGAAGTGTAATTTCATGAGAGTGGATTGAATTAGTTTTGTTTTCTTTTTTTGAAGCATTGATTTTTTTTTTTTGAAGCATGCATTATTTAAAAGAAAACCACGCTAAATTGTTATTATACATGGGAATGTGATTCCTATGGATCGCTTAAAAGAACTTGATTAAGAAGGACTGGATTAGTATTTTGTTATTTGAGTAAAGAATTCATTTCATTCTTCTTTTTTAAAATTAAAATAACAGTTGCATGACACATAAATCCTAACTCCCCAAATTATTCCCTTGACCTCCTTAAATTAACCACATTTACCTCAAACTCACTAAATAATTTCTTTTATATTGGCTCCTCCTAAAACGTCTCCTCCAAAAACCTAAAATTCTTGCAAGGAAAAATAAACCCAAAGATCACCATTGGACAATACTAGCATCATGCGTCTTTGGTGAAAATTTCGGTTGTGAAAGCTGAATTTTTTCGAAAAATTGTTTAGAGAGAACACAATGTTTCACCAAAAAACAAAGTGGAAAAAAGAACTTTCACCCAATGTCAAAGGTGAAAAGGTGAAAGATAAGTATTTTCACCCATATATCTAGGTTGACAGTAGAATTTTTCACGCGAAAAAGGTGAGAAATAAATATTTTCACCCAAATATCAAAACTGAAAAATATAACTTCTCATATATATATATATATATGAGAAGAAATAATTTTTACATAAACAAAACTAACTAAGTAGCCTAACATTTCTCACATCTGCTCTTCCTCTATAATCATCACCAAGATGACGAATAATTGCATGGGGAGGTTGTGAGAACCAAATCCACGGAGCCAGAAATTCTAGGGGGGGCTAAAAAAAATTCGGCAAATAAATAATAAAAACAAAATACAATATTCATACCTGCGCGCGCTACCACATGTTGTCTATTTTCTGTTGATGCCTGACTAAACTACCACCAACTTCAATAGTTGGTTGTGAAAATAACCAATGATCACCCATGGCCCTGCGAATCAATGAAAAACATACTGTATACAGAGATTGTAATAAATCAAAAGAATTTTAAGAATCATAAATTTGTAAGTATTAGGTAGAGAGATAATTTTTAATTGTACCTTACATCCATGGTCAGCTAGGTTGAAACAATCCGACCAAAATAATTTGAAAGGGTTAGTAGTCAACTAGTTTCTTAAAATCTACTACTTGTTAGTCACAAGAGAACACCAATAATACAAAAAAGATTCTTATATATATATGTAACAGTCTAGGTTGATACAAATATACAAAAAAGATTCTTATATATATATGTAATAGTCTAGGTTGATACAAATATAAAAAAAAGTGTTTTACCAAAAAAAGTTATCAACCATTATTCATTAGATCCTCATATATATCACTACTTCAGTTTTACCTTGCGCTCCTTGAGAGAAACGAACTCATCTATTATCGAATCTATACTGACATTTCGTGCAAGAACACTTTCGATGTAGAGGATCATGCAGTCTCTAAGAAATTCTTCCTCCATTTTGTTACGACGGGATGTTTTAACACACGACATTGTTGAAAAATATCGTTCTGTTGTTGCCGTAGAAATTGGAAGAGTTAATATCAGACGAATCAACATATCAACTAGAGGGTATATTTCTTCCTTGTTTGTTTCCACTAAACGTTGGCACAACTTTGAAACAATAGATAAGTTCTTAAAGCTTGGATGGTTGACTACATCTTCCCCATAACTCGTAATTTGCTTCTCAAAGTGTGTACTTCTTGTGAACTGAAATCTAGAGGGTAGAACTTCTTAGCAAGTGTACAAAGATTCTCAATATTAAATGACTTAAAGGATTCTCGAGGATCCAAACATGAGCTAAGAACCAACAATTATATTGTATCTTCAGGAAACCTTCTATTTAACTCTTTCAACTGAAAATCAATAGTGGCATTAAAAATGTCGATGTGATAATGATGATCCACAGTGATGTTATCATATTATTGGTGTTAGAGCATAGCTCGGTTGAACCCACCAAGCGTTGGTATGTCAAGTTTGATTTCCATATTTTAGTGAACCAAAACTCATTTAAAGAGTCGCTTGATTATTTACTACAGTCAACTTCGTATAGGTTCACTAGAAAGTTATTAGGATATGAGGACTTACAAGTATTACGTGAAGACTTGAAGAATGTGAAGAAGTAAAGAGATACAACGACGACATCATCCTTCCTCTTGAGGTTAGTAATATTTTACTTGAATTGTTTCATTCCTAACGTATCTTTCAAGTCGTGCATATTGAAAACATAACTGTGAAGCTGTGAATGATTATAATCTGATTAGACATAGTATTAAGGAATTACAACACGAAGTATAACGTCTATCTTTTGAACTTCGTATATAATACATCGACATAATCGTATGAATGCTATTGTGATTATGTATGGGTATGGGTGAAGATTTTGTCTTAGGAAACAATGTGTTACATTCGTTTAAAGGAAGTAAAATTCATAAACTTTTTTTGTGAATCGAAAGGGAAATCTCTAGGCTTATTAGTATTGTTATTCATTGCAAATCATTGGATTAAAAATATGTGTGTTTAGTATAACCGCTCATAACTTGTTTATGTATCTGGGTAAAACTATTCACAAAGATTGACTTTTGTCTTGGTATGACTTTTATTAGAAAAACCGATATTAAGTAATCACCTGAGATGGTATGATCGATATGTTGTAATTGGTATGACCAACTCTAGATATTGGGGAACCGATCCTAGTAAGAGGTGCAACCGATCACAAGAGTATGGAATCGATCCTTGTAAGAGGTGCAACAAGTCTTAGTAATTGGTAACCGATCCTATGACTTGTGTAACAGATTGCAAGTTAAATACCATAATTATGTGGTAACCGATCCTAGTACCTAGTCAACCAATTTTTAGAAAGCTAGTGTGACCGATCCTAGTACCCACATGGAGGTAGAACCGAAACTTTTTTTGGTAGAACCGTGAAAACCCATTAATGGTGATTTGATAGGATAATCAATCACATAGTTCTTGGAATTCAGATGAACCAATTCTAAACTTGTTTGGAAGTGTGGCAAATAGGTTCCAAGATTGTAAATATGAAAAAAAGATTTACAAAGTAAAAAAGTCAACATACTTTAAACATGTGCAATAACTCTTATATTTTATTATTCAAAGATATTCCTTAATAGCTAAAGGAGAATCCCGAATCGAAATAATTTGAGAATCTTTTAATTAAGGTTTTTAGTTTTATATGCTTTTAATTTTCAGCAATTAAAATGCATATCCTTAGAAAATAAAAATTGGTAATGTGCAATTACGAATTGGAGATTTTCTACTGAGATTTCGGTCAATATTTGGACAGAGCATTTCCAGGAATTATGAAAACCGAATTTGGAAATATAATGCATTTCGATTTTGGAATATTTTCGGTTTTGGAAATTCCTTGGTGTCCAAACTTCCTTGGTCTATAAATATTGAAGTTTGCATTTCGAGCAAACCAATCCTCAGAGCCAGCAAAACTACCTTGTTGTGTTCTTACTGGTGGAGCCGTCTATTCGAAGAGGAAAGTACCCTAATTAGGAGAAATCTCTTACGACCGCTCGTTTTAAAGACTTCTTTGGGATTGGGAAGCTCTACGAGTAATGTTGGTGGGAAACTAGATAATTGTAGTTTATTATTTGATTTGACTGACTAATGGTTGTTGAACTTTGATTGCACCTAGTTTGTTTATGCTTGAGAATTTCTCTTCTGATATAAGATTCACTCAAACTAGATCGAAGTTTCGACGGGGATCTTTAGACTGTTTGTAGATCTAAAGACGTCTTGTGATAATCCATTGTTAACAGACCCCGTTCTGTGTGTGATTGATCACAAGATATTCAAGTTGATTGTGTGCAGGTGTTTATTGAAGATCTAAGAAGATTTGAAGACAAAGAAGATTTCTGATTTGAGTTCATAATCTTTAGAGTGCACAAAACTTGATTGGCTGGGGATCCAACTATAATCGGTTTATCTTTGTGATAACCTTGATTGATTAGTTGAGTATATCGGCATTAATACAATTCTTTGTATATTGATTGCATAGTCTAAAGAATTGCTTTGGTAGTTGTTAAGAGATTGATCTAAGAACCTGACAAAGGAGTTTATTGGGATAAACGGAAGAGCCTTTTGTCAAACTCATATCACGTTCTTTGAAAAGAGTTGTTACCGAATAGATTTGTTGTTCCTTTAATGTTTGGAATACGAACCAAAGGAATTGTTCCAAGTGCGTGACCTATTGCAAGTTGGAGGCGCAGGGATACAGAAGGAACTAGGTGAACTATAGGTTTAGTTGCTTGGTATCAACTATACGAAGTTGGTTTAGATTTTGTATAACGGCTTAATCCTGAGAGTATTCAATTCTGGACAAGGTCCCGGGGTATTTCTGCATTTGCGGTTTCCTCGTTAAGAAAATCTTGTTGTGTCTTTGTTGATGGTGGTTTTTAGACAAGGGGTAAAATCGTAAAACCCCATGACCTAGTGTTACCCGCAACACATTGAATAGGAGCATTTAACTCAGGTGTAAATAATTAATAGGGGTATTTTTTCAAAATACCATATTAGGTTTTCAACACGTAACCCTAATTCCAAAACTAAGCCGCATCTTGCGCACCATGGCAACAATGCCAAACCAAGCCGCATCTCGCACACCATGGCAACAATGCCAAACTAAGCCGCATCTTTGCGCACCATGGCAACAATGCCAAACCAAGCCGCAACTGCGCACCATGGCAACAATGCCAAACCAAGCCGCATATCGCGCACCATGGCAACAATGCCAAGCCAAGCAATCACCATGGCAACAATGCCAAACCAAGCCGCATCTTCGCGCACCATGGCAACAATGCCAAACCAAGCCGCATACTGCGCACCATGGCAACCATGCCAAACCAAGCCGCACTCTGCGCACCATGGCAACCATGCCAAGCCAAGCCGCACTCTGCGCACCATGGCAACCATGCCAAACCAAGCCGCACCTTGCGCACCATGGCAACAACGCCAAATTCCAAGCCGCTATGCCTTTGGCCCACACCAAACATAGCGCCCTAGGCTTGCAAGACTTGCAACTAGGTCAACATGGCCGCACGTGCCATTGGCACATGCCAACACGTGCCGCAAGCCATATTTCCAAGCCGCTATGCCTTTGGCCCACGCCCAACATAGCGCCCTAGGCTTGCAAGACTTGCAACTAGGTCAACATGGCCGCACGTGCCATTGGCTTATGCCAAAACGTGTCGCAAGCCATATTTCCAAGCCGCACCCTGTGCACCATGGCAACAACGCCAAATTCCAAGCCGCTATGCCTTGGGCCCATGCCCAACCTAGCGCCCTAGGCTTGCAAGACTTGCAACTAGGTCAACATGGCCGCACGTGCCGCAAGCCATATTTCCAAGCCGCTATGCCTTTGGCCCACGCCCAACATAGCGCCCTAGGCTTGCAAGACTTGCAACTAGGTCAACATGGCCGCACGTGCCATTGGCACATGCCAACACGTGTCGCAAGCCATACTTCCAAGCCGCTATGCCTTTGGCCCACGCCAAACATAGCGCCCTAGGCTTGCAAAACATGCAACTAGGTCAACATGGCCGTACGCGCCAATGGCACATGCCTACATGCTCGCTAGCTAGTTTCCCTAGCAAAATCACGGCCTTAACGGCCATGCATGCCATTGGCACATGCCAACATGCTCGCTAGCTAGTTTCCCTAGCAAAATCACGGCCCTAACGGCCACGCATGCCATTGGCACATGCCAACATGCTCGCTAGCTAGTTTCCCTATCAAGGTCACGGCCCTAACGGCCACGCATGCCATTGGCACATGCCAACATGCTCGCTAGCTAGTTTCCCTAGCAAAATCACGTCCCTAACGGCCACGCATGCCATTGGCACATGCCAACATGCTCGCTAGCTAGTTTCCCTATCAAGGTCACAGCCCTAGTGGCCACGCATGCCATTGGCACATGCCAAACACACACGCTGGTAGCCTAACTTGCAAACCGTGCAACCTACCACCAAGGCATTCCGCACATGCCATTGGCACATGCCAAACACACAAGCTGGTAGCCTAACTTGCAAACCGTGCAACCTACCACCAAGGCATTCCGCACATGCCATTGGCACATGTCAAACACACACGCTGGTAGCCCAACTTGCAAACCGTGCAAACTACCACCAAGGCATTCCGCACATGCCATTGGCACATGCCACACGCGCCACTAGCAGCCCCACTTGTACTCAAGATGCAACCAACACTCGAGACATCAACACAAACCGGGGATGCTTCCTTAGGGTTTTGTTTTGGCGGTCACAAAGATGCGGCGTACACTACGCTCACATTAAGAAAGCGTGAAAAGGAATAAAGCGGTCAAATAAAAGAGGAAATAATGGTGAAAAACGTTTTCGCCCATTAAACCATGCGGTTACCACCTCCTCCCATTATTTCACCCTTTACTCTCTTCCTACATGAGGCCGAGTACGTTTCAATCTCGACTTGTATAAATAGGTCTTACCTATTTCCACCGGACAACAAGTCTCGGTCGGGAGAAATATACTACACTTACACTCTCGGAAAGGCAACTTTGCAAGCTCTCCCAAAAAGCTTTCATCTCTTGCAAGCTTCCTAAGCTTTCACTTTACGATACAAGTCGAGATACTACTCTCCTCAACACCTTTCTTTGCTTCCTCCCCAAATCAACCCTTCTCCTCCACTTTGTGACCGAAGCAAGTCCGGAACGGCCATTTCTTGGTTTAGGCCGGACTTGTACAGATTGATCTCTCGAATCTATAAAGTGCTCACGTGCAGCACATTTGTTTAGGGTTTGAACCGAGTTCTCACTCATCTACCGAATTTACCGAAATCGGCGAAACGATTTTACCCATAAATAATTGGCGACCACGACGGGAGGATTGATCTATCGGCTATAATGTCAGACTGTCGATCTCGTTTTTCGACCCAGATGTCAAGATGGTAGGGGAAGGCAACTCGATCCGACTCAACTACCGGGCGACTCGGTTACCGATTGCAAAAAACTACACGAGAAAACCTGGGACTCGTTGAAGATGCCACCAGCGATTGGGGACTTGCGACTCGGTCAGACTCGGTGACGGACAACCCGGTTATCGGTACACCAAAAACGGGGACTCGTTGAAGACGCTTCCAAAGCAATTGGGGACTAACTGGCGATGCTACCAGCAAAGCCGCCTTTTACTTGGACAGAGGCGTGTTTGCAAGTGAGTAAATTTAGATTGGGAAAGATATACGATCTGTTTTTTAGGTTCTTAATAAAACCGCCATACTATTGCGCCTTGTGCCTATTGCTAG
Organism: Papaver armeniacum; assembly: GCA_023531295.1. Taxonomy (NCBI): domain Eukaryota; kingdom Viridiplantae; phylum Streptophyta; class Magnoliopsida; order Ranunculales; family Papaveraceae; genus Papaver; species Papaver armeniacum. The sequence continues at coordinate 12,365 of JAJJWW010012044.1, read as the reverse complement.
CACACTTTCATAAAAGCAATATTCCTTTCCCAAAACATAATCGAGTTATATTATCAAAACCATTCATCCCGAGAAATAATCCAACACCCTAAAAAGCTACCACTATCTATCAAAGGTTAAGTTTTGAACCGGACATCTAATATGTCTTTAAAAAAAAAAAAGAACCTAAATGAAAGTTTAACGAGAGAAACGTTCAAGGAAAATCGTCCAACAAGTCTTCTCTTCTTGGAGAAAGTCGACTTTGCGTCTTCAAGAGCCGCTCTCTTCATAGTCAACATCTTGGAAAGCTTTTCGAGTTCCATCTCCTGTCGGGCGATCTCCTCGGCGGAAAGGCTTTCGATTCTTTGCATCTTTCAACTTTTGGATCTCAAAGAAGGCCTTCAACAAACCACGAAGTGTTGAACTCCTTTTCCACGCACACGTCGCGATGGTGCTCCCAGTCGGCAATAACGTCTTCAGAAACGGTGTGACCAGTCACCTCACGCATATCCTCGAAGGAAGACAAAGCCTCTTCCACACGCTTAATTAGCGCGAATCGACTAGTGACTTTCTTGGTTGTAGCCATATGTCTGTGCTTCTCCCAGATTCTGGTGTACAACGCCTCATGCTTAGCCGGAACGCTAAAACCGCCAACCAGCACATGACCTGGATAAGGAACCAAGTACGGGGAATCAAAAATGGCGCCTGCAAGTGGCCTCACGACTCGCAAAGGGTTTTCCTCCATGTCTACGGCAACAACCATCGAGAATCATCCACCGTCCTCGAACCACGTTTGTGCCGGCAATTGGCTAACTCCCATCTCCAAGTCACCGGCGGTGGTCACCAAAGGCAAGTTTTCGTGTGACTCCATCCCAGAATCATCCTCCGAACCGGATTCCTCCTGCAAACTTGAGTTAGACATTTTTCAAAAGAAGAAACAGAAGAAGAAGAAAGAAAGAAGCGCGAAACTCACCGAACCGCTTCCCGAAGAAGAACCAGTCTTTGCCCGGGAATCACTCTCGCTTGTTGAACTTTCTTCTTTCTCGACTCATCACCGCTATGAGTAGGCTCGGTCTTGCCGGAATTCCTTGAATAAACTGCCGTCTCCTGGCAACGTGCAAGGGCGGCGAAAGCGTTAACACTACCGAAAGCCACAAGGAAACAAGACACATATTCTCAGCCCGAAATTTACGTGTGTTTTGAGACAAACCCATGAAGAGGCGACACATACCCAGTTATTGGAAGAACTGAAAGACACAAGAGCCGTGGGAGGATCTTGTGAAGCCGTCCGAACCCGCCAAAGATGATTCTTCGTTCTCCGTTCCTTGGCCTGGGGGCTTTCCGAATTGCTAGGCAACTTTCGCTTGGGATCTCTCAACATTGGATACTCCTTCAGAACTGCTGGAGAAGGTTTGCAACGAACGTTTTTCACCGCGTTATTCACAAAATCTCGGATCATAGTAAACTCGTCGCACCAAAACTCATTATAGCCGAAGGTCATCGAAGTTACTCTTCCCATTTGAAAAAAGGAAAGACGGATACCTGGCTTAAGGACACTGGCGTCAAGGGCGACACGCAACGAATCCTTAGGGATCACCGGCCGGTAAACGAGAGGCACCCCTTGATCGAAACCCATGTGACGAGCAGCACAGTCAATATTGTAAGCAACTATCTGGAAAGACCCCACGAAGAAAGACGGCGTATAACCGGGCAAGCAGCTTTGAATGAACAGGTTTTCACCAACGCTCAAATCGTCATCGAAGACAAAGACATGAGCGGAGCGAAGCAAAAGTGCCAATTTGAGTCACTGAATTATGGACTGGCCCCCATGGACGAAAATTTATTTCATGCAACTTATACGAAAACTAACCAAGCTCACGCCAACTCTTGGGCGCTTTGTTCACCCATCGAAGAATTCGGGAGCCTCCCCAACTCACGGGAAGCGAAGACAACGGTTTCGAGCATACTTCTCAAAGTGCTCCCATAGCCGGACTTGCGGAAAAGCAACGTGCACATATGAATCCACTTTCATGAAACCATTCGAAACTCGCATGTTCGTAACCGGGTGATCCGATGTACGTACATGGAACCAAGGAACAACTTGCCAATGGGAAGAACTTCACCCTTTGCCAACTTCACAACAATCGCCAACAACTCTGGTCTTATTCCCTTCTTGCCAGAACCGTCATCAAAAATGTCTCTAGACAACCAGAGAGCCAAAAATGCTGCGACATGAAGATCACCGCTTTTTTGTTCAGGCTCCAACTCGTCCGGAAACCATTGAGATATCCACCAACCGTAAGGGCACCTTTCATCCTCTTTCCGGGCGAGTCCTTCGACTTCGGAATGGAGTCTTTCCGAGCGAAATCCCCAACTTAGCGGCCAGGTCATCCCGCATCTTCGCCTCGCTTTCGGATAATTGGATTCGAGATTCCCGATTCTCTGAAGATTCAGCAAGAGAGCCACACTCTCCAAGGAGAAAGTTATCTCACCCCATCTACATATGATTGTATGGGTGTCCGAACACCATCTGGAGATGAAAGCAACTAAGCCTGGGATGTCCTTCCTAATCTGAAGATTTACTCAAGTCTTGACAAGATCAATGACTGCGCTTGAGTCAAGATGGTATTTATACGCTCCTCGCTCACCATGAACTCAACCCATCTGTCAAAAGAACGCAATGGACTTTGACACATCCTAAATTCAATGTTGGAAGAAGAATATACCCCTTTATGAAGACAAAACCGAATGGTGCTCTCTGGGCGAACCGAACGTGTTTTCCTGTCATCCTCACCACCTAGTTAGCAAAATTGGCACGAAACCCGGGTGATTCTTCCGAGCGGGGCGAGGGCTCTAGTGAAGAATTCATCATCCGTGTTCGGTTTGGAATTATGAGCATCCTTCGACGAAGTGAAATGTGGTTCGGTAACATCTTATCAAATTCCTTCGTAACGATTTGGTAATAAGATATCTCGCACAAAACAAATGGAGAAAGACGAAGTTATCTCCCTGACACATAATCGTACCCAACAAATTCGGTTTCAAGACTATATACACAGTATTTTATTCGGGTTCAAGACTATATACACGGTATTTTATTCGGGTTCAAGACTATATACGCAGTATTTTTCTTCGGGTTCGAAACTATATACGCGGCATTCTATGCGGGTACAAGTGTGTCTACAGTATCCTTCTTCGGGTTCAAAAATATATATGGAGCATTTTTCTATTGGTCCAAAACTACGCGCGTGATACTTCTTTCAAAAAGCAAAATCATATATACAATATTTCCTGCGGGTTCGAAGTCATATGAAGCATATACACAGTATTCTTCTTCGGGATTCATACAGGGTTCTCTACGGTTTCGAAATACACACGCAGTATTTTCCTCAGAGGCACGCCAAGGAATCATATGCAAAGATTGTGGAAGCGCCTACTTTTAAGGTTTATACCTATGAAAAAAAAAATAGAGAAAGAAGAGTACTCGAAGACATACCTGGAAGCCGGTCTCTCTTTGCCGCTAGTATGAAAAGAAGAAAGAATAAAGCGCAGAATGGGAAAAAGGGGCTTTATATATATATATATATATATATATATATATATATATATATATATATATATAGGCGTGAAAGACTTTGAAATAGGGAAGGATTTCCCTTTTACCAAAATCACGCCTGCAAGCATGGTTTCCAAGATTGGACCGGCCCCACCAATTGCGACTTCCCAATGCCGCCCAAGTCACGCCTGCAAGCATGGTTTCCAAGATTGGACCGGCCCCACCAATTGCGACTTCCCAATGCCGCCCAAGTCACGCCTGCAAGCATGGTTTCCAAGATTGGACCGGCCCCACCAATTGCGACTTCCCAATGCCGCCCAAGTCAAGCCTGCAAGCATGGTTTCCAAGTTGGACCGGCCCCACCAATTGCGCCGGTCCCACCAGCTAGCCCACTCAGTTTCCCAACTCACGCCAGCTTCCCAGCGTCGCCTAAGCTGCATCGGGCCCACCAATTGTGCCCCGACCTCCCGACTTGTGCAAAACGACCCGGAGGCAAAGATTCCAAATCCTATTTATAAAAGGTCGACGAGCCTCCTTTCAATTTTCTTTACGGTTTCTTTGTTAATATTTTGTCACCATCTTATGCTTACCTCGCAACAAAGTCCCCTGTTAGCTAAGCGGGGACTTAATGTTGATGGTGGTTTTTAGACAAGGGGGTAAAATCGTAAAACCCCATGACCTAGTGTTACCCGAACACATTGAATAGGAGCATTTAACTCGAGGTGTAAATAATTAATAGGGGTATTTTTTCAAAATACCAGTTAGGGTTTTCAACACGAACCCTAATTCCAAAACTAAGCCGCATCTTTATGCACCATGGCAACAATGCCAAACCAAGCCGCATCTCTGCGCACCATGGCAACAATGCCAAACTAAGCCGCATACTCGCGCACCATGGCAACAATGCCAAACCAAGCCGCATATCGCGCACCATGGCAACAATGCCAAACCAAGCCGCATATTGCGCACCATGGCAACAATGCCAAACCAAGCCGCATCTGCGCACCATGGCAACAATGCCAAGCCAAGCCGCATCTTGCGCACCATGGCAACAATGCCAAACCAAGCGCATCTCGCGCACCATGGCAACAATGCCAAACCAAGCCGCATACTGGCGCACCATGGCAACCATGCCAAACCAAGCCGCACTCTGCGTGCCATGGAAACCATGCCAAGCCAAGCCGCACTCTCGCGCACCATGGCAACCATGCCAAACCAAGCCGCACTGCGCGCACCATGGCAACAACGCCAAATTCCAAGCCGCTATGCCTTTGGCCCACACCAAACATAGCGCCCTAGGCTTGCAAAACTTGCAACTAGGTCAACATGGCCGCACGTGCCATTGGCACATGCCAACACGTGTCGCAAGCCATATTTCCAAGCCGCTATGCCTTTGGCCCACGCCCAACATAGCGCCCTAGGCTTGCAAGACTTGCAACTAGGTCAACATGGCCGCACGTGCCATTGGCACATGCCAAAACGTGTCGCAAGCCATATTTCCAAGCCGCACCACTGCGCACCATGGCAACAACGCCAAATTCCAAGCCGCTATGCCTTGGGCCCACGCCCAACATAGCGCCCTAGGCTTGCAAGACTTGCATCTAGGTCAACATGGCCGCACGTGCCATTGGCACATGCCAACACGTGTCGCAAGCCATATTTCCAATCCGCCTTTGGCCCACGCCCAACATAGCGCCCTATGCCTTTGGCCCACGCCATTGGCACATGCCAACACGTGTCGCAAGCCATACTTCCAAGGCTATGCCTTTGGCCCAAAACATGCAAAACATGCAGGTCAACATGGCCGTACGCGCCAATGGCACATGCCAACATGCTCGCTAGCTAGTTTCCCTAGCAAAATCACAGCCCTAACGGCCACGCATGCCATTGGCACATGCCAACATGCTCGCTAGCTAGTTTCCCTAGCAAAATCACGGCCCTAACGGCCACGCATGCCATTGGCACATGCCAACATGCTCGCTAGCTAGTTTCCCTATCAAGGTCACGGCCCTAACGGCCACGCATGCCATTGGCACATGCCAACATGCTCGCTAGCTAGTTTCCCTAGCAAAATCACGGCCCTAACGGCCACGCATGCCATTGGCACATGCCAACATGCTCGCTAGCTAGTTTCCCTATCAAGGTCACAGCCCTAGTGGCCACGCATGCCATTGGCACATGCCAAACACACACGCTGGTAGCCTAACTTGCAAACCGTGCAACCTACCACCAAGGCATTCCGCACATGCCATTGGCACATGCCAAACACACACGCTGGTAGCCTAACTTGCAAACCGTGCAACCTACCACCAAGGCATTCCGCACATGCCATTGGCACATGTCAAACACACACGCTGGGTAGCCCAACTTGCAAACCGTGCAAACTACCACCAAGGCATTCCGCACATGCCATTGGCACATGCCACACGCGCCACTAGCAGCCCCACTTGTACTCAAGATGCAACCAACACTCGAGACATCAACACAAACTGGGGGATGCTTCCTTAGGGTTTTGGTTTGGCGGTCACAGCATGCAGCGTACACTACGCTCACATTAAGAAAGCGTGAAAAGGAATAAAACGGTCAAATAAAGAGAAATAATGGTGAAAAACGTTTCGCCCATTAAACCATGCGGTTACCACCTCCTCCCATTATTTCACCCTTTACTCTCTTCCTACATGAGGCCGAGTACGTTTCAATCTCGACTTGTATAAATAGGTCTTACCTATTTCCACCGGACAACAAGTCTCGGTCGGAGAAATATACTACACTTACACTCTCAGAAAGGCAACTTTGCAAGCTCTCCCAAAAAGCTTTCATCTCTTGCAAGCTTCCTAAGCTTTCACTTTCTGATACAAGTCGAGATACTACTCTCCTCAACACCTTTCTTTACTTCCCTCCCCAAATCAACCCTTCTCCTCCACTTTGTGACCGAAGCAAGTATGGAACGACCATTTCTTGGTTTAGGCCGGACTTGTACAGATTGATCTCGAATCTATAAAGTTCTCACGTGCAGCACATTTGTTTAGGGTTTGAACCAGTTTCTCACTCATCTACCGAATTTATCGAAATCGGCAGAAACGATTTTTACCCATAAACAGTCTTTTACTTTTCTATTTCCGCAATTATAATTTTTTTTATTATAATTAGAAGTAAAATACACAAACGTTAATTCTTATTTAATTGATAGCAATATATCCTATTGTGTTTCGTTAAGTCTGAACCTATTATCAAGTAATCATACTTCGTTGTTGTATTGTCTCGATCTTGTATCCATAGTCAATCATGCAAGTTATCTTGTTGTCGTATTGTCTCGATCTCGTATCCATAGACGATCACAGGAATTGTGAACCGATAAGTTGTATTGTCTCGACTCAGGCCATAGACAATCACTTTCGGAGAAAGGACTTATATTTGGAAAAGTTTTAGATTGATGTATATTTGGGTACCCTCGTCTTTTCAATTGGTATCAGAGAAGGCAAACACGAAAAGATCTAACAATCTGTGTTTGATGTGATCCAACCTATAAGATATTGAATCTATGTCTGATTCAGTTAATGTTATGCAAGAGTATGAATACTCAAATGTTGAAGATATTACTAACTCATGATCCAGGAGTTGCGAAAATATATGTGTGCTTCTCTGATGGAAAACAAGATGCTGATAAAGAGTTGGTAAAACTCCTAAAGCCTATAAAATCTCTGTCTACAAAGATTCTGATATTAAAGACAGAGTCAAATCTTCTTAAACATGAGATCAGAGATAAAGACATTCAACTGAATATTCTAGCCAAAGAGAATATAGATCTCACTGTCAAATTAAAAGATCTTGGTAAATCTCGTACTCAAGATAAAGAGACACGTCCTATGACTCTGACTAATGATGTTGTTGTGATTTCTTCTGATTTTGAGGAAACTAAAAGTCTTTGCTCGACTTTTACAGACTGTGATAAAACCGGTTTAGTCACATCTGAAACTGATCAAGATGATGGTAGTTTGCCTAACTACATCAAGTCAGAAGAGGATGAGAAACCATCTTCTACATCTACTGATGATCAGACGAAATCTTGTCCAAAGGAAACTTTGAACCGATTCCCTGAACGTGATCTTATGGAATACAAATTTCAGTCACTTGACAAGAAACTTATACTTCTTCAAAATAAGAGTAATCACCTAACCGATTCCCTGAAAGTGATTGATTGACTATTTGATTGATTAATTTTGAAACGAAAAGGGTGAGTAACACTGAAATTAATAGAAGGGTTTTCATTTTCCTTTCCGAATAGAGGGTTTTATAGTTTTCTAAAGTTTTGATTGTTTTGGTATCATAGATTGAAATTCAAATTTATAATTTTTGTTAAGTACAAGATTCAATTTTGTTTTCTTTCTGTGCCGTGAATCTGGACTGTGTTCGTATGGGTACTTCTCTAATTGAATTCAAACCCTAGAAAGTGAGGATATTTTTTTGATGGATTTTATAGAAGATGCGTTAGTTTCAAATCTAGGGACTAATATTTAATCACGATGTGAGTGGAATATTTTGCTAAGAACAGATCTAAGAAAAATCAATTTCTGGTTTCACAGTATGAAAATGGTTTTTATAAAAAACCCAAAAGGTGGATGAATTTTAATTTAATGAACCCAAATATGGGTAATCAGTTTTCGAGTTTTTGCTGGTTTGTAATTTGGCAGACGTAAATTTTTTATCAAGGCTCAAAACTTAAATTAGCAAAAAAAAATATGATCTGCAAAATTTTTATAAATCAAATATTATAAACTCGAATCTGGGTGCTATCAAAAATTTTATAATCATTAGCTGAAGTATATGCTAATGCAACAACTTCCTGTAACTCTGTGGGATTTTTCATCTTTTGGATCAGGATAGATTGAGCAACTATGCTCAAAACTATCAACAAGAAGTTTGTTTTGAATTCTAATTTCAATTTAAGGTTTTTCTTATAAAAAAAATCAGTGGAAACATTAATTTCTATGGTGAAAGAAAGATCATGAAGATTAGATATTTGTTTTTTTGATCGGTTGTCATCAGGTGAAGATGACAGATCTAATGGTGGGATTAAAACATTATTTAGTCATGCATTGAATTTGTTTGAGTTTTTTTCTTTATCAATGATGGGATTAAAAAAGTAATCAATTTTCGAGTTCTGGTGGGATTCATTTGTTCCCACTTCTTACGCGCCACTACACAAAAGACGAGTAAACATTAAAAGATGAAAGAGCTAAGTTTGTTACCAACCTAATGTGGAACGATGCTACCACACCACGTGTGGGGTTGAATGAGCTAAATATTTTTGACTATAAAAATTAATAATATATGAAGACAAGGGCAGTAACAGAATAAACATTTTCAGACAGCTATATAGATCATTGTCCCAAGAAAAACACAACTCCAATAAAAATTGTGAATTCCAAAACAAAAAGTAACTCAATAATTGCTTCTTAACGTATGCCCTGTATACAAGATAACAATTTCCTTGAAACTTTTTATTACTTTTGATTTTCTCAGTCATAAGTTAATATTTGTCCTACCAATGCAATGTGATGTGACATCGCGCGGTTAATTCCAAATGCATGAAATTAACCGTAATCAGTAAAAATATTCATGTTTTTACCTAATATGCCAGTTCCAATCAGTAAATTGGAATATATATGCCTAATCTGACAATTCCTGTTTGTACTTTGTACTCCTAAAGGTCCTGTTAACCTATGCACCCACGCAGAGGATTAGACTTAACTAATAAACATTGTTTTACATTGAGAGTAGAGAAACAAATTTTCTGGTCTTCTGTATTAATGGAATATATCAATTTCCATTGTTGTCCTTATTTCTCTCTAATTGTCATCGTCTTCCACACTCTTTCTCAAAAACCTATCACTGATAATGCATATTCTGAATGTTAAAAATAATCAATCAAAAAACTATGTTTGCTAGCAGTATGAGAGGAAATCAACAAAAGTTAATTGATTATTTAATTTGACTTTTCAGGAGTAAAACCGAATTCCAGGAAAGGAAAAAAATCAATCAAAATCATAAATTTCTCACCAATTTAAAAAAGAAAAAAAAATCAATCAAAATCAATAATCTTCTTTATCAGTTTTTTTCCTAATTGAAAGCAACCTTTTATCATCAGACAAGAAAATCATGAAGGAGTAAAAGTGCACCCATTTTGTTTTATAATCAAAGATTAAGATCGATGCATGTAAAAGGAAATTCTAAGAAACCCTAAATAATCTTCGATGCATTGATAACGGGATACTCTTCGACATCTCAAACATTTGTATGAATTAATGAATATAACCTTGAGGGAAGAAGTATGAAGTAAGAGCAACTGCAGTGGGGAGACTAAAACCAAAGACTAAAAACCAAAAAAATTTGAAAAAAATGGGTTTACTCCGTGGTGCGACGCTACGGTGGGAAAACCAAATTTGGTTAAATTGCGCCTGAATCAGGCGCAACTTAAAAGTTACGCCCCACTTTTTTTTTTTTTTTTCAGGCGCAACCTCAAAGTTGCGTCCCATTTTATTTTTTTTTATTAACATTGATAAACCAGTGAGCGAGTGAGTGTGTCAGTTATACCTGGGTATTTGGTCTTTAGTCCGTTCGATAGTGTTTGGTTTCTCGAGCAAATTTTTAGTTATACTCGTGGACTGTGGTTGCTCTAAAGGAGGATTAAAATTCCCTTTAATTTCAAGTTCTCTCTTAATATAACTGATCAACTTTTTCTTTCCTGCGTTGATTTATCTTTTTGGTAATGGGAAGAGAGAAATAATGTGACGGAGAGAAAGTTATACGGTGATTTTCTCTTTCATCATTTTACCAAACAAGGTAAGAGATTGAAGGGCTATTGAAAAGATGTATTTAAAATTTTACTCTTTGGTTTCCAAAATAAATTTACATTTCCAAGATAAAAATAAGGAATTGATGAGCAGTTAACTTATGTACCTGTGCTGTGCATAGCTTAACATTTGCCATATGCTAATTCCAAATGCATGCAATAAAAATTACATATTCGGAAATCAGTAACACGTCATAAGCATGTTTTCTAGTGAAAAAACCGGTACTTGGGAATCATATCCGGTACAGGGATCAGCTACCAACTCCACGTGAAAACAACTTTTCCCAAAGTTCAAAATCATATACGATTCAGATTCAGATTCAGATTAGATCTACCTACCAGCTCCACTTGAAAACAACTTTTCCCAAAGTTCTATTTAACATTTAAATAATTAGGTAGCATTATCAGTGAATTACCCCGTTTCAAAAGCTTATATTCTATAGCCCATAGGCCATGTTATACTAATACTCCAAATCTAAATTGTTGCCAACCAACATTAACAAGTTTGAACTACATTTCATCTATTTATATTGCTCTAGAGTCGACAGTAACGATGGCGACAACCCCGGAGACTGTAAAAGCAACGGCAACAATGAATTATGATCAAGTGGATGATATCTGGAAAAACATGGAGCTAGGATTGATTCCTGACGAAGAAATCCGAAGGCTAATGAAGATTGAGATCGAAAAACGTATCGAATGGGGTTCTAGACCTACGCAGCAACAACAACTTGCCCAACTCCTTGACTTCAACAAATGTATGCTTTCAAGTTTCAACTACATCCGATGTCTTGCACGTTAAATGCTGTCAGATTTAGTATGAGTGTCTGATCTTGTTGTTGTATTTTTCGTCTTCTTATAGCTCTCCGTGGCATGAAGATGGCGACAGAGATAAGTACCTTGTCGGATTCAGACATTTATGAAACACCCAATTCGTTCACACAAATAATCCATGGAGATACCCTCAAAGAAAGGTACTTGTTCTTTCTTATGCTCTCTATTCAATTCTACCCGTCTAGTTTAACAATTACTCTGTCGTAACTTACGCCTTGTTTGCTTGGATCTGAATTAATATGACTCAACTCAGTCTTAATGGCATGGCAGATCATTTGTTTTATTGATTTTTGTGATGTCTAATTTGGCGAACAATCTAGTACAGTTAGATGAGTTTGATTCAGACAAGTCAACCGAGTAAGAAAAAAGCAAACAACCCATTAGTTAACAATAACGTTCAATCCATTTCTAAACCTGCAGCTCCGGTTTGTATACGAGTGAGGCGACAACGCTGGAAGAGGCTTGTCTCAATATGATGGATTTATATTGTGAGCGAGCAAGAATAAAAGATGGTCAGACCATATTGGACCTAGGGTGCGGCCCTGGGTCACTTGTTTTTCATGTTGCTAAGAAATTTAAGAATTGCAAAGTCACTGGAGTAACAAACTCAAAGCCACAGAAAGAGCTCATGGAAGAGCAATCCAAGTAAGAATATATTGTTTGCTTTCAACCCTGTTTTAATTTTCAGTCTCGGTTGGGGTTAAAGTAATTAATTAACGTTCCTTCATTTCTAATTGTCCGAAATATATTTTCTATATATATCGTTTTCCTACATGTAGAAAGCTGAATTTGTCAAATGTGGAGATAGTTCTAGCAGACGTTACATCGGTCGAAATGGAGTCTACGTTCGACCGTGTATTTGTTATTGGACTCATTGAGGTACCAAAGTAATTCTAATGTCTGGACGTGCGTGCATTCCAAACCTTGTTTGCCATTAATCGATTTGTTTGTTTTTTTTTTGGCTATATGTAGCACATGAAGAACTTTGAACTGTTTCTTAGAAGAGTATCCAAATGGATGAAAGATGATGGTCTTCTTTTCTTGGAACATTACTGCCACAAAAGCTTTTCTTATCACTGTGAGGTAGGTAACACAAAATCTTCTTTTTTTGCTTCAAAAGAACAAAGGAATACAAAATTTATA